>WEIU01015186.1:290488-307844 GCA_013389925.1 Aegithalos caudatus
CAAAAAGGGCAATCTATGCCAGTTCTTTGACCATCATCACATTTTCACTGTGATGTCTAGTAGCTGACTAATTTAATGCTAATCTAGCAGTGATTTTAAACAGGAAATTCTTTCTACCAACTTATACTACCCTTCGGGAAAAAGAATGTTCCAGACTGTAGCCTGGGCAAATCAATGCCAAATTCAAATTATTTCATACCAGCTGGGGCTTTGAGCAAAAGAGCTAAATTTCACTTTCAGAAATTTTATATTAAAATGTCACACAGAAAACCACACAGCATCCAAAGGGTGCAGTGAAAGAATAAAAGATCTGTGCATGCATTACTCCACGCACACACTCATGCATGCACACAGACACTCTAAGCAGTAACTCTAAGCCTGTAAATGAAGTGACATGCCAGTAAACAACCCAGGCTGGGACCAAGGTGGGAGCCCAAAAGAGCCTTCATATGCCTGCAGACTGTAGGAAACTTCCCTCACCAGCACATAAAAGTACATGAGAAAAAGGAAAAACACTGGCACAATAAGAGTGAAAAGACCAACCAAACAAAAGAATCCCACCGTGCAATTACTTCATGTTTCACAGTCATTCTTCCTAATCTGAACCTTCCTAATGTGAAAGAAAGCCCTACCTTTTCCAGGAGAACAGACATCCAGTTCTTTGCAACCCTTTCTGGTTTTCCCAGGTGGAATTACAGACTGTTGTATGTTCAGATATGTGTGGAATAGAAATGATGCCAGGGATCTTGCCATCATCAACTCAGCTGCCTGGGAACTTTTAAGCCTTGCAGAAAGGATATTCCAGGGGCTAGCACCATTCAAAATGGAAGATGATCCAGCAAATTTGCACTGAGGGGAGGTGGCATCTTTAACCCTTTGCCCAAACGAAAAAGCTGTAATGGTGAAAGGTTGAGCCTTAACTTCTGGGTGCTGAGATCCCATTCAGCAGCTCTGGGGATTAACTTTTCTTGAATGTTGACTTTAGGCAATAGTTTGTCCTTTTTTTTTTCTTTCAGATTTCCCACATATATTTCAAGTCCTGACTAGACCTATTATGAACAGAGCAGTAAATGGTAACAGAGATAACAAACGGCTGAAGCCAACCCAGGAAATCCAGGGGGCCCAGAGTGGTAAGAGGAGGAGAGAAGTGCCAAGGGGGAAAAGAGTCAGAAGAGGATCAAAGTTCCAACAAAAATGAGGAATAAAGGCAAAAAAGGGAGCTGAGATTTTTTACTTGTGGAGAGGGGCCCCTTGGATACATTTTGTGTTCCCAGGCAATGACATTCCTAGGAACCCAAGGGTCTGAGTCTAACCATTCAGTAGAAAGATTTCATTGAGTATCTAGACCGGATGCTAACAGCAAGTAGAAATTCAGATTTCACTTATTTTAAGCATAAGTTAGATTTTAAATTATGTGTTCCCTGGGAGATAACAATTCCACATTCCATTTAGGGACAGAATTGTCTGAGCTGGTAGTTTCAGAAAGCAGTATCTATTCTTTTTGCCAGTGTCTTCCTGACAATCTATCATTTTAACCAATGCAATTAGGATGAGAGAAGATAGAGTATTTTCTAGGTTTAGTTTCAAAACAGCTCTTAAGTAGGTCATGTGAATCACAGTGTCTGCCAAAAGGTCAAGTTAGTGTGATTTAATCAAACGTGGCCAGTGGGGACAATTTGCAGAAGTCACATACAAACACGTCAGCACATCAATATGCTTATTCTAAAATACACATCATTTTTTCAGCCCATGAAAAAAACCCTTAAGAAAATAACACGAATTTTAAAAGGATAAAAGATTGCCTGCTATGCGCTATTATTGGTCAACTAATAAAACATCTAAATCCATCCCATACATCTACAAAAGCAAGCCAATCCTGAAAAATGGCCAGAACCAATAACAAATGAAGCAGCGTTATAATAGATGTTATCAGAGTTAACACATAGTTGTTTATTTTAAAGAATCCATTTTCTTTTATTATAATATAAATAAGTTCCTCATTATGTATAAAAAATCTGAGAGATAAAACAAATGAAGATTCAATATATACAAAAAATATAAAATATCATAATTTTGCATATTTTTTCCTCATGGATAGCAAAATTAATGCTTTGCAAACATGCTAATTTAAAATAACTATTTATATGAACGTGCTTCACAAATTATACCTTAAATTATTTACAGTATTATATACTAGCTGCTGTGCTCATTTATTTTCTGTAGGAAAAATTCTCTAAGCACCATCAATATGCAGCATGCTTTTTAGTCACATGCAAGTTTTTCTAAACATAATTAATTTGGCATTACAATTAAAATGAATATGTAGCTGTGCTTGCCAGCTCCTTACCTATTATCAAATTAGCTACTTACCCAAAACAAGAAAAACTGCTGATCCTGGCATTACAAGTAAGCAAATTTTAAATTCACCTCCTGATGGCAATAACTGCCACACTGTCTCATTTATCATTAGTTAAAAAAAAAAAAAAAAATAAACTCCCAAATAAACCCCCGTACTTTCAAGTAACCAACATAAAGCCATGTCCTGGAGTTCACATTCAAAGCCTGTTTTTCACATCAGTTAATTTTAAAGAGAAGGAAGGTTGCCACATAACCTACCAAAAGCAATGCATTTATTTCTCCTTCTCCATGTGATTTGCTGCAGATATTCCAAAACCAATAGCTAAAACCTTAAAATGAAGGACCTTGTCATTAAGTGTAATCTAAGCAAAGAACTAATGAATATGCTGTAGTTGGTAACCAAAACATGCATAAATAAGTAGGAAGTGTAGTAAATCACTGGATTATTATCCAGGATGTCTCAACATGACAAACTCATTCTGAGATGACACAAGAATATTCCACTGCAGAAAGGCTGTTTCCTCTGAAGCAAGGCCAAGCACTATATTTTTCAAGGAAGTTAATATACTTCAGTTCCAGGACTTTGACTTTAAACCAAGTGGCATCTCTGCATGTTTGCTATGTTCCCTCCATCCTTAAACTCGTGGAAACGTCCCCATGTTGAGGTCAATACAGTCACACCACCATCGACTTCGAAATATGTGTGATTAAATCCCTCAGGCTTTTTTCATAATACATTCTTTACAGTGAAAGGATCGATGTGGGGAGCACTAATTTAACAACCCTCAGTACAGCCAGCAATTTTTTTTTTTAATTATTAAGGAGCTCAGCACCAATTCATTGCTGGTGGGAGGGCAACTGCTCTGAAAACTACGTACACAATTTCTGCCTTCAATTCCATGTATTTCTTCTTCACGCATTTAAATGTAAGTTTTCCTGCCAGCAGCTAGAGGACATGTTATATACATGTGAGTATACAGGTGAAATTGGAATTCATATCACATCTGGCAGAAAAACTATTTTTGTGAGGATTTTCTGGACTTGCTATCAACGTGAGCTGGCAACTGAGAAAACATATTTAACATTTTCTTTTTATTCACTAAACTGTTTTGATTCAGAAATTCCGCAAAAGATCTGACATCTAATTATCATATTTACACAATAAATTCAATGTAGATATAATGAAGATATATATTTTATAAAACAAAGTAAAAACTGGCTAAAAACACATTAAAAACAAAGAGCAACAAACAAGTCCACCAATGAGTCTCAGCACGTTCTGCAAACCTGTAACTGCTTATTATGTATATCTGTGTTTCTGGCTTTAGTTCCATTTCAGCTTGAGAGAGAGAACAGTTTACCAAAGCTTAGAAGGCTGTCAGCAGACACAAAGGAAGATTTCTGTATTTACTCTATCAAGAGAATATGAGCAACAGTGGTTTATATGATCCTCATCATTACATAACATTAAAAAGACCCAGAAACATTTTACTGCTTATCCTTGCAGTAAACAAAAACAAATCCCTTGTACAACATACTCTGTCAGAAAAGGTATTTCAAGTTAATGCAATAAAATATTCCCAGGAGGAAAGTGGGGATTAAAAAATAAACAGTGAGACTAAACACAGGGTTTTTTCACAACCCTGATCTCCAAACTGGACATGAGTAGAGCCCAATAGAGAAAGACAAAAAAGACTGGTTGCACTTCTATTCCCTACACACACCTACACCTGCACATTTTAGGATTGTGGTTTTCTGCCCTACAAATTATGACTATTGAGACATTTGTTTTACTTCATCTTTGCACATGAGGGAGGGCCCAGGCAATAAACTTGTGCATTAATCCTTCTTCTGATGAAAAATTAAGTTGTCTCATTGATATCATTGGCTTCATGCTGTGCAGTTCATCACTTTCTTCATATCTGGGCAACTGGTATGAATTTTGTGGGGCAAATAGATGAGGTCTAGTTAAACAGGACAGAACAGATTTCAGTAGTAGTGCAGAGAAGTTTCAAGAAAGATGTAAAAGAATGATGTATAAGTAAGAGTGACTAGCAGTTAAAATTTTTACCAAGAGGCTAACACTGATGTGTGTGAAGTCTTCCCTGCATAGCAATTTTCATTTGTCAGAACACCACTCAGGACAATTTTAGCAATAAAACGAAATCTCAAGAGGCATGTAGGGGTTTTTTTTCCCCTAGATAGGCAACATGATTTACATATGCAGTAAACAGCATCCTTGACTGTTTTCAACACTGTTCCCAGGATATTTGATAAGATTGTAAGTATAAGTACTTCGGACTACAAGGCAAATCTCAGTTTTGATTTTGGGGTATTTGGTATTTTTGTGTGTGTGTGTATATATATATTTCTATAAAGCTGCCTTGATTTTATAATTACTTTGGTTTGTACTTTAGCTTAAAAAACTCAAATATTTGTATGTAAGCCAGTGATATTTGTCATATGTTTATTACTCAATACAGCTGGCAATGGCTGCATGAGTAGACAGTAAAATGGAACAATATTTTCATCAGTTACACAGCAACAAACATAAACCCCACAGATGCTTCCTCAGAGCTTCCTTCAGTGGGAAAACTCCAGCAGTTTCTTCGACCACTTGATGTAGAGAGATTAAAGATAATTTTCAAGTGTGTAGACTTGACCTTTGTGCCCCTTTTATTAATTTACATCATGACTTGAGACTGCCTATTTACTCTCACAAGACAGAGAGTTTTGGTAGTCGGGTCCAGTGATGCTTCTGTTCTTGAGATGAGAGGACTGAAACCCACTCATACACTAAAAAACTGAGTAAGAAACACAACACAACCACTCCATTTCACAAATGGAACTTTTTCTGAAGCTCTTCTGCATTTCTCACTTGGCATTATACATTAATTTATTTCATTAGAAGCTTTGAAATATCATCATGGGTGGAACTACAGAAGTGAACAGCTACCAACAGAGGCAACATAGAGCATTCTGCAGTACCTGGAAAAATCAGACTGTAACTGGCAATTCTGCAGGAATTAAACAAATGCACAGTTTCCTTAATACTTGATTTAATATTTGATTCTGTTCTCGACAGTTCTGATGTATATTTGATCTGAGCCAATAAATCCAGAATATTAGGAAAGTTTGAAGTTAATTTTTTTTTCAAAATTACCTTATCTTAAATTTTTCCTAACTCCCTATGATTTTACATTTATTTAGTTCTTTACACAGACTAGAGATAATTATTTTCATTTTTTCAGGAAGAAAAATCATTGGTCCCAAGCATTTCATTCCAGAGGAGTTTGATATGAAGAACATTTTAATTATCAGAGCTTCTAAGGTGAGCTTCTGAAATAACTAGTTTTTTACATACCTAAGTAAATCTTTCACTTCTTTAGCAACATCCACATGTCACTCTGCCTGGCAGAATTATTGCATAATTTATAATGTTATGAACTTTGTAGGTAATTGTTTCCCACTCAATTGATTATATCTTCTGGAGGGTTGACTGTTCCACTGATACAAAAAAATTATTTCCTCTTCATGTTTATCAGAGAGTTCCAGGTCAAATAGAAAAATACCAGTCACCTATCTTGTTTGATTATTGAGAAAAGTGAAAATGAACTTGGGGTTTTGGGTGATGGCATTATTTTTTGTTTCCTCCCTTGTTTAGTTTTACTTAGTACCAAACACCTACAATGAAGTTTAAATGTTACTTCTTTGAATAGAGCCACTCCTGGATATTTTGAAAAATATTTTTGAAGAAAGAATTACAACAGTTTGTTATGTGGAAGGATCAAATTGCAAAAGCTCAGGAATTTCTGTTCAGACAATCCAAGAATTCATCACTTCTTAAGTATATTGTACTTCTTATTTTTCAAGTACATAAACATTTTTCCACTAGCTTTTGGTCTACAAAGCAGACTGAGAGACATTTGACAGGATTCTCTTTTGACATCATAGAGATAATTAAAAACACAAAAATAGAAGCAATTTTTGCAAGAAAATTGTAGTTTCATATCAAACCCGAAACAAACAATGCTGCATTCGCAGAGCTTTATCATCCATCACGCATAAGCAAGGGAGGATATCAGTATAAATACTGTACTTTTTATACCAAAGTGCATCCTACCATGAAAAACTGAACAAGAATGCCTTCAAAGTACAGTACATCCTTTGTCAGCACAACAATAAACATGAACAGCAACAACTTTTTGCTAGATCTGGCAATGAGGTGGGATGGTGTGCTGTTAGGGTCAAAAAAGTAGCAATCTGTTCAAGGCATGTTATTAGGAACTCTTAGCTTTCAATAAGGCCAACAAAAAACACCAAAATACAACTAATAATTGTTAGGCTCCAAAAAATATTCGTACAGTGAAAATGCTTGTGAAGTAACTGAAGATTAACAGCACAACATTTAGATGTATTTTTCCTTACAGCTTCTCTGTAGGCACAGAAAGGCTGCTATATCTGTTTCTAAGATACAAGAAACAGAATGGGCAATGGGTGGGTGACTAAGGGCCTGACATGCAAAAATGGATATGTATCTAAAGTCTGCTAAACCATCTAAGCAGTTCAGATACCTTTTAGCCATTTAAATTACTGGAGTAGTTCAGTATTTAGCAGATATATATTTAAGTGTCCATTTTTATTTTTTTTCTTCTTTTTAATGGTTCTGCATTTTTCTTTTATATGACTGTAAGGGAAGTTTTAAAAGCCTCTGTTGCTGAGCTTTGTCTGCCTGGATGATCCATAGTATCCATTTATTACTGAGGAAATAATATTCTGTGATAGTCCTGAACTCTTCTGACATCTTCCAGGTTGCACACAGAGTGTTTTTCTGCTGTTAAAACAGATGGGATATTCAGAGGTTGTGTGTGACTGACATTTTCCAAGAACACAGGAGCTCTGCACATATGGGTGCACCTGTGGTGTAGCAGACAGGAGAAAGAGCAGGTGAGGAAGTAAGGCATGCAAACCTACTCGCTTTCCTAGAAATTTTCAGCAGCAGAGCACACAGAATGAGCTCTTACTGACACAGTGATTGCAAAAGATGAGTTCCTCTGCATTTGGAACAGATTCCCTGACCCTCAGCTCTGAAATCCTTCTCCATATCAAGCTAAGCTATTTAGTGATAGAAGCAGAAATGGCATTTAGCCCTCTGTACTCCCTTTGCTTTCTGTAAGGGCTCTGAGCCAAGCTCCCCACTAATCTAACTACCATGGCACAGAGATGAGCACCAGCACACAGATTGCAAATCAGATCATACAGTCATAGATTATGCTGAGTTGGAAGGGACCCACCACAGTCATCAAGCTGAATTTGTAAGAGCACCCTAAGAGTCACAGCATGGGCCTGAGAGCATTGTCCAAGCACTGCCTGAACTGTGTCAGCCTTGGTGCTGTGAGCACCTTGGGGAGCCTGTTCCAGTGCCGAACCACCTTCTGGGAGAAAAACTGCTGTGGTACTGCATGTCCTAAACAATAAACAAACTCCATGGTTTGGCTTGGAGAATACAGCATCCACTGAAGACAGGCAGGAAATTCAGGTAAGATCTGTGAAGGAATACAGGCACTCACTGAACATAACTGCCTGGCCATTCATGGGACACACTGGGAGAGCTGGCAGTTCCAAAGGGAGATACGGGAAGGCTGTAAAGAGCACATCAGACAGGAGCAGCTAAATCACAGTATTCAGGACTTGGATTCAGTGAACCATGGTATTTAAGACATCATCATGCCTACTATCTCTCTAGACCTGAGTCCAAGATTTTGCAATGGGTGCAGAACCATGGGTTGCAATGAGCTATTCCATGAATGTACAGAAACCCATCCCATGTCTCCACGTATGGAGCAAACCTTCTCTGGTTATCAATGTTAACAAAATTAACCTCCTAAATTTCAAAAAGAAAGATCTTTCTAGAGGAAAAGAAAATGGAAAAGACCTGGTTGACCAAGAAGCATATCACTGTTCTGGCTAAATCTGCACTTCTCAGATAAGGGAGTTGCACTTCAGTAGTCCCATGTTTAAACAGAGTTGAGGATTTCCACAGTGTAAGGCATGTCAGTGCTAATAACTTGGCACAGGTCAGCATCTGTTATCAGAAAAAACAGCCAACGTACTTATCCATAAGTTTCTGGTTTCAATATGCCTCATCCAAATTACATGCAAGACAAATTTGCACCAAAATCACACAAAAATCCCAGTTATACAAAGGGGTATTAATAGCATTGATAGACACTGTACCACAGAAATTAAGGTAAAATGTATCCATTCCACATAGCTATCCAAACCATTTCTATACTCATTCAAAGTTTTAGTTGCCTTTTTTCCCCCATATGCATTGAAAAAAAAAAAAAATCAGCATTAAAAGAACTGTCTATAAGCCCCTCCAACTATCCTCCCTAGTGGGTTTTACTCAAAGGGATAAAAAAGATTTCTCAGTTTCAAACAGCTACCCCCCAAGGTAATAGTCAGAATAACACTCCAAACCAATGAAAAGCAGTACTCTGCTCTTTCAAGTGCTCACCTGAGACAGAATTCTGAACTCTATCCGTGATACTGTCACCATCTTAATGCTAGGTCATTATTAAGCAACTACAATTCAGCACACTATGGTATGAATATATATGTGTATATATANAGTGACATAATTAACTGCACTTTTCATGACCTACCATTCTGGCCCTTTCCTGAGTCTCAGACAACATGTTTTTGTATATATATGTGTATATATATATATATATTCATTAATCTCAAAGACTGCATAATCTTCCCAAAACATAATGCTTGATTTTGACTGCAACATACCTTTCTCTCTTTATTCTAATTTCAGCCTACAGTTATAAAACATGAGTACTGATCCCCTCTTACCAGTTTCAGGGTTATGGAGGTTAACTTATTAATGCCCATGAGACTGAGATAGACAAATTGAGAGCTTAGATAAATGCAAACACACTAGATCAGCAGGAATGCTTTAACTAAACTACAGCCCCAATACATTACTCAATAAAGGTAATCAAAACACAATAGCAGGAAACCAACACAACGGCCAAAGAATATTTATAGAAATTTCAGGGGGAAAACAAAAGTGTCAGCTTTTACCTGTGCATATACAATGATGATTCTTTTGTTAATAATTTTGCATTTATTTTGCTGAATTTCTTTGTTCCATTTTAAAGTCACTCAATATCTCAAAAACATGGCAGAAGAAAAGTTAAAAAAAATAATAGGAATGTTCTCTAATGTTCTTTGATTAAGCGGATATGGCACAAAACACGAGAGGAAAATGTTGCAGATGTGGGAATGATGCAGTGAAATCCTCAAATTTCTTTTAGAAGATTTTTTTCTTAAGGTACATATATGATATATCTTGTTAAAAATATGAAATTGGTGTTAGCTGACTGTCACATATAAAGTCATGTGTGTTGTGGACAGAATTAATTCCCACCCTTCTCCCAATATGGTTTAAATCTGCTGGTGTTTGACTTAGTCAAATACCAACAGTATCTGAGCCTGAGCCCTTCCCTTACACACACAACGAGTTTTGAGTGTGCTTCCTGAGGCACAGAGACGTGTTGTAACTGATCTGGGACCTCCAGGAACCACAGGGACTCTCACAAGTCCCTTGTCGAGGTCTCAGCTCGGTGCTGAAGGCCCCAGCAGATGTGCAGCACTGGGGAGCTCTGGTTGAGCATGGTGACGCTGGAGCAGTGCCCAGAGGCAGATCTGGGGCTCAGCTCCAGCCCAGCTGTGGGCCCAGGGTAGCAGTGGGCACAGCCAGCCATGCCTTGCTTCCAGTTCCCTGCAAGGTCTACAAGGAGCTTCACTCTGCACTAGAGACACTTCTTACTCCTATTTGTGCGTGGAAAAATATCCCTGTGGGAGTCTCTCAAAAAAAATGTTTACAGAACTAATTAAGTGGAAACTGCTACTGACCTTTTAATACTAATTATTTCTGACAGTGTTCTAGAATAATTAATACAGGAATAGAGTTCTTAAAGGGAACAGCTGTAGTGTGCTGAAATTCTATACCTGCCACAGCTGCTTCTCTGGCCCCACAAGGACTTTTCAGCCACAAATGCCTGTGCAAAGCAAAGTCACCACACTGGTCTCTATTCCTGCCTCCTCCTCAGTGCTCAGCCTGGGAAGCAAACACAAAATGCCTCCTTGTTCTGCTGACAGCTTTACTGACTGCAAGGAAAACTAAGTTTGGGCTGACTTGCACCAAGGACTGGCTGATCTTGCAACACAGACATTTGAGAATTAGATTTACTCTCTATTTCAGAAAACAAGCTATCCCAGCAGCATCCCAGCCCCACCAACGAAAGCATCCAGTCCACAGTAGAGCCACATCAAAGAAACTAACTAAAGCAGAGAAACTGAGCAAAACAGTAAACCCTCATGTTTTTAATTAGGTACAGCAATTACAAAGGAATTTGTAAAATTTCTTTATGTCAGTAGATTGAGTAAAAGCCAAAAGGATCACTTATTCATTACTACTTTGCAGTCATTTCATACTTTGTTGAGCAACTTAAAAGCCTTGAGAGAACAAACAACTGGCAATTTTGCTTTGAAAGGTTAAGCAAAAAGGAATTGGAGGCTGAGGCAATAACTTTACTTTCTGAAAAATATACATTCTGTGGATTGCAATTAGAGCTGTGGAAATAACTGTCTTGTCAGCCCACTGGCCAAAAGAAAAAAAAAAGGGAAAAGAATTCATTCTAGGTCAGCAACATTACCTCTCTGTACAATCACAACAGAGCAGAAATGTCCCCAGCCAAGGGTAACAGCTCCATTCATATGGGTGGTGACACCTAGACCTAGGGAGGATTTGTCATCTAATCCATCATTTTCTTTGTGGTCAGGAAACACCCAGGTTCCTGAGAAAGCCATGACTAAGACATTTTAACACGTGTATGATTATTTTCCAGTTCATTATTCATTTGCTCTCTTCTGACTTCCTCCATCTCTCCCCTTTAACAGCAGCTGCTCCCCCATCTACTATTCAGGTTTCTTGCTCATCACTTTTTAAATCAGTACAGATTGCAGCTCGAAAAGGGGCTGAGCTGTACACTGCTCATTGGGCTAAACACTTGCAAGGACTAATAACCCCTACAGCATGGGAAAATCGAAGATGACCATCACAATCAAATTATTTTGAATTTAGGTTTCTTCTTTTGCTCCTCCTCCTTACTGTTAATGCAGCAAATTTATTTGATTTTATTATTTTCATTAAAAGCAAAGATCCATCTCAAATTTTCTCTGGTTTTCAGTACTTGTGTCATTAAATAGCACAGTTATTTTTCTCATATTCTTCAGTTCTACTGCTTAAATGCCAGTATAATCCAAAGCCTGCCACTGGATGGAAAGAATGTTGATGAAAAGATGAACAGATACAAGAACTACAGCCTTATATGAGCACTGTCAACAGCTGTGAACTCTTATTGTGACCCTACCTTTATCCAAACAGCTATTCCTGGAAATGTCCTTGCAACCCTGCTTGTAAATTCTACATTGAGGCTTCTAAAATACGTGCAAGGGCTTTGGTTTGCCCATGACATGCACTTTCATTCTTCCTTCCTCCACTAGGGCATGATAAAGATGTAACTCATTCTTTATACTTGTTTTTTGAATGAAAGACTGAAAAGATTTAATCTGATCAGTATTTGAGCAGGATGAGAGAAATGAAGAGTTGTATAAACCTCAAGGGGAACTCTGGTCCCCAAAATCCAAATTTGTTCAACTACAGAAAAAAAATGTAAAAGTTTTCTGTGGTACACCATGTGTAAAACAATATATACAGATTTTAATTTTGAAACTCACGACATTTTGGTTCCTTCTCAAGTTTCAACCTATTTTTCTTCTACTGTTTTTTTTTTTTAAATCCACAGCCTATAAGACAAGTGTCAAGTCTATAGAGTGCCATATCCTCTCAGACATCATTAGTGTTGGAGCCTCCAGCACTCCTAAAGTTATATAGTTTCCTCTGCAAAAAAATAGAGCTCCTGTAAGCAGCTGAATGTATTAGAAGAATCACTGTTTATCAAGAACAATTCTGCTCAGTAAACCTGAAGTTGTTTGTCCCCATTATGGAGAAAATCATCAAAACCCAGAAGTTTTAAACACACTTCACAATGTGGTAAGTAACCTGTGGACATTTGATCAAGCTCTTATAGAAAATACTGCACAAGACATGTTTTTACTCTTGTGATATAGAATACTGAATAGAATTCAGTTTTTCACACTGCTAACCTATAGGGTAATACATGTGAAACACACATTTTATTCCAAATCCCAGATCTATGTTATCCTCAAGTGCTGAAAAGAAAATCAAGAGTACCAAGAAATATTTTCCTCATTGTCAAGTATTACCTCTATACATTAACAACAATTTGCTTACTAAGGTGAGAAAACATCACTAATGTCCAAAAGACATTACATTTATTCATAGCTTAGAAATTAAATAACTGTCATTTGGTTTACATAAATGTAAAGAGTGAAAGGCTCTTGCACCTTTACTGTAATTATACCACACTCCTGAGTGTATAATTAAGAGGAGATACAGCAAATATTCTGTTGTTCCTACACAAAAATCAATAAACATAAAGAAAAATTTGTACAGGATCATTACATGAATACTTCCATTGCAACTGATATATTTCTATGACATACTTCATTAAAATTTGTATGTGTGTTTATTTTTATTTAAATTTCTATTCCAAAGTAGCTCAAATAAGATGGATGCCCATGGGAGAAGGTTCCTTTAGCTTTGAAAAAACAGTAGAATAAGGAGTTTGGGATTCATTTGTACCAGTATTTAAGTACAGAGATTTTGTACATCCAAGTTAAGCCCTTACTCCTAGCAGGCATTTTTGAGAACAAACACTCTTGCAACACCTCATTTGATCTGATGAATTTCATTCTCTTCAGGAAAAAATTGTCACAAATCTGTGACCCATGAAAGCTGAAATGTGCTTCAGGATTACCTCATAATAACAAGCAGCAATGAAACCCTGTGGGACATCCTAAAATCTTCTTAATTTATCTAAACAGGAAAGGATGGCAAAACACGTAAGATGTCATGCTGGAATGGCACATCAGGTGAGAGTTGGTAGGAACAAGACCAAAATACCAACACAGCCACAAGGGCACCACGGCAGCCTAGTAAAGCAGCATGAGCTACATCCTGTACAGCTCTCTGCTCTGTCTCAGTAAGGACTGCATAAATTCCTATAAAGGGATTAATTTTAAAATAATTAAACAAGGACAATTGTTTCAAAAATGAGAATTATACTTTGATGAGAAAAGTAATGTGATATTACATATTCACCTAGCTGAACTCATCTTACCTTTTTTCCTTTACCTTAACAACCTTAAATTAAATAAGAGAAATTTTCTTAAATGAATAAAAGTTACTCCAGGAACATTCAAAATCTCCTCCACGAAGTTCAGCTTTTTCACCTCTATGACAAAGCTGAAAGCCACTATAACTTTCACAATTCTTTTGTGCAGCAGAAGTAGAACTAAATTTTGAGCCAGACAAAGATTTTTGAAGTTCAGATCTGTGATTCAGACCTATCTCCTATAACATGCCCACAAGTAAGTACCATCATAGGAAGAGGAAAACAGCAAGAATTCAAAGGCAGTGGGATTTCCTTTGTTAATCTTTGAGAGCACTGAGGCAAGAAAAATTCCATCCTGCAGTGCCTCAGACTGTAGCAATCCCCCAGCTAAATTGTCTAAATTTTAAGATTAGTGCTGGTTGCAACATCTTCCTGTTGACAGTTTTCTGGATTTCTATTTATTTCTGTCTATAGTAATACTTACAGTGAAATGAATTAAAAGTTATAAATTTATTAAAAGGTGGTATAACCTAAATAAAGACTATCAATTCATAAACTTCATTGATTCATCATTAGCCTGAACAAGTTACATTTGTAATATTATTTTAGTATACATTATTTTAGTAGATTCACTTCATTTTCAACAAAACACATCATATTGTCAAGAAATTCCACAAAAATTACTGAACAGAAACACTCTAATATGACAGCAGCCTTAGTAATTCACTCTAGTGATAAAGAGTTTTAATTCACTTTAACAGGACAATAATCACAGTTGAAGCATATGTGTATATAAAAATTCTTAGTAGCAAAACCTTAGCTTTGTATTTTTACCTCAGTTTCTGCCTGGTAAATGATGAAAGATGATTTTATGAGTTGTTTACAATAGGAATAATTAACAACCATTTTTCTTCTAATTTTATTTGCTGAAATACCATTTTAAGCACATAAAAACTGTCAGTTTGCCTACAATACAAATCCGAAAACACATGTATAATTACTTGAGTCAGGGTATTTGAGAAGTGGTTTGTAAGCATATGTTTTAACATTAAAGAAGACCTACAATGTTGCATAAAACCTAAAAAATGATGACTTACCTTATTTAGGCCTGAGTTTCATTTCTGCTCTGTCTTGACTGAAGCATATCACATGGAGCTTCAAGGGTATCTGCAACACCCATTTAACAGAATCAGCAAGCAGACAATTAACATAGTCCTTGAATTTTCAAATTATTTGCTGAATTATGACTTGATTATTACATTTTGCGGGAGTTCAAAGTTACATACATAATATATATGGCATAAAATTCTGACTTTACCACAAGAGCCATATTGAACAACCTTTCCTACTCTCAGACATGAGGACATGCAGTATTTTGCTAGAAACAGAAAGACTAGGCAACAAATAGTTCTCTCTGGGCATGAGCTGGGATGGAGGGAGACAACAGGGTTGTTTTGATCCCACCCATAAGTTCTTTACTTGGCAGCAGAACTGGTTTCTCCTGCTTCAAGGATGCTCTGCAGAACAACATCTCATGGCAAGCACAGGGAGGCTTGGAAAGATCAACGGTGCTCCAGGGAGCAAATAATGCTTTTGGGATATAGGAGAAAGCAGCAGGGATAGAAATCATCTTGCTTTCTTCCTTTCCCTTTCCCTTCCCAAGGCTGACCTCTCTACTGCCATAATTTTTGTTCCTCTTTTGAATGAATAAAACACCTACTTCTAAATCCAAGGTCTGGTTCCCACAGAGAATTTATTCTAATTCCTTCTCTCTTACCTTCTGTGCTTCCTTACATATGCCATTTCTCCTATGCCTCTGTCTTCCTAATTATGTGAATTAGAGAACAGATTAAGGTCTAGAAGCAGTGAGGTTTGTGGCATATACCAGGTCTGTTCTTCTTGCACCCCTCTGTTAGATTTAAGGCAAAGGCTCTTTGATACTGTCACCCCTTTCCTCTTCACAGATCAGCAGATGAGCAGCACACCAGCAAACACAATACTGCTTAAATTGTATAAGTACATTTCTCCAGCTACTATACTCAAAAATAGTTCTGATTCTACCTGGGGCTTGTCTTTAACATATTTTTAACAGCAGAGCTCTTCAAACAGACAAGTACTACACATCTGGGGGCATGTGCTAAGAAATGAATGGAACTATGGTTTTCTATCTACAGATGTATTAAAAATTTTTGCTTCCAAAGCAGACCAAAAAAAAATTATAATCCACTCTTCCCTAAAGCACCTCAAGACAGAAAGAATTCCAAAAGTTGTACAAGTTTTTCTTTCACAGGGAATGGTTTGGCCTTTAACAAGAACATCAGACCAAATACATTTTCTGTAGCTACACTTGTATGAAGCTAAAACATCAATAATTATGCACTGCAACACTGGTGGGCTTTAATCTGCCTTTCTCCTATTCTACTCTAATTGGTTGCTGTTTGGAGGTTTGTTTATTTTTTTTTAAAAGAAACAAAAAAGTAGATCCAAGTTGCAAACCATATCCTCCCCTTCACCTCAGGGGCTACTCTGAGTGTTGGTTAGAGGAGGGTTTACAATGCATGCTCATTATTTCAATACAATGGTTATCTTCTGCCAAGGCTATCTGCAACTACAGGTGTTGTCATTCAGCTAATTAAACCTAGGTTGTCCCAAATCCTGCAAATCTCCTGCAAATGAGAGATTCAGGCAGCTGAATTACCTGATTTGACTCTGCAGTGATCATGTGAGAAAGTGGAGGTTTAATTAACAGTAGAATAATCAATTGGTTCTATCCATGTTCATTAACAGTCTCAGTCTGTTTGTTAGGGACATCAGGTAGCATGCTGCGAGACCCACAACATTCCTGTACTCCATCAGGAAAAAAAAGAAGTTAAAGCAAAATCTGAGAAAATCCACCCATACAGGTTATTTCTTGTATTTTCCCAAAACAGCAAACACTGTGTTAGCTTAAAGTATGAATATATCTGCCTAACAAACTCTGTTAATATTGCAGAGAAGCAAAGTGAGTCTGAAAAAAATGGTACCAATTAACACCACTCTGTAGTCCCTTACAGCAGGTGTGGTACTAGATGCCAACACAGCCTGAACATCACACCTGCTTAGGTCTAATTAATACCATTAAGGGATTGGTGTTCAGCTCACACACACACACCCTCACACCCACCACGGATCCCTGTGACCTAAACTTTAGGACTTCAGTGAAAGTTTTCACTATCATTTTATGCACAATAAAGGCTAAAAAGAATGTACTTGTGCTGGTTTCAGTACCTGAAACCATTTTTCCTAGAAGAGATCACTGGACTTCCTGCCAGTTGCAGTGCTGCCATCAGTATGCTAAATGTACCTTGTGTCTTCTTAAAATAGAAGCAGCCTCTGCAGCCCTGGCCCAGCAGGCAGCATCTCGGTTGTTCTGAACTCATTTATCTGATCAGGTGTCAGAAGCTGAACATCAGACCTAAGCTTCTTCCCCAGCTAACTGGGATGACAGCACGGCTCATTCCCTTAGCCATAACAATGAGCGTCAGTAGAGGAACATGATTCAGGCCACCAGAACATACCAGGTCCAAAGCACAGAAATAATGTCTTTATAACTGGAGATGACCGAATCCTACTAAGGAACAGAACAATTCCCAGGAGACATATATATATATATATATTAATTT
>WEIU01015186.1:321264-332215 GCA_013389925.1 Aegithalos caudatus
CTCTTTTACAAATGTAGATGTGAATTTGCCATTCCATTTTGTGGTCTGTAGTGAGACATTGTAACTGAATGTGACAGAACACTGCAGGAGGGTAGTTCTGCTTCACAGCATTGTAAGGGAAGAGAAGTGGGTAATGCTGATGCTTTAAAACTGTAGGCATGTTTTACCACAAATAAGCTCTACACAAAAATACATGTATACAGCAAGAAGTCAAAGGTACTGAGGCTTCATTTCAGGGAGAGGGAAATGCAGAAGAAAACAGTTACAATAGAAATATTATCTTACAACCAGCACTGACCTTGCTATTGATACACACAATTACAGCAGATTTCTCCTAACAGCTCAGGTCTGCCACATCTTGCAGAATATCAGCCCTTCCACCTACAGATTCTGACAATGTAATAAGATGAAAGGATGAGTGAAAGTCTCTCAAGTTAGTAGGAAAGTTTCTCCTGCAGCTGTCCTTACTAAAATTTCCTGCAAAACCAGACTTCTACTTAGCAAACTTTTGGCATTTGTTTTTCATTTACACCAAAACAAAAGGCTCCTCCACAGCACTCAAACTTTAGCACTCAGATACAGTACAGAAAATGCTCTTGAATTCTAAGTACCAGGCAAAAACTATAAATATAGAGTAATATAGAGACTATTCAGAAATGGGGAAGAGGGATGAATGGGTAGGATTTACATGCTAGAATTTAAAAGATCCTCTTGATAGAAGGTTTTCCAAAACAGACCCACTGACACTGAAATATTTGTTTCTATGAATTTTTATTTACTTGGGGCAGAGTGTGAAAAATCCACAGAGTCGTATCTGACCTGCAGAAATCCTTTAACACAACCTAAGTACAGTGAAGAAGAAGGAACAAATAAGTCAAGCTAGGAAAATTGCTATCTCCACCGTTCTTATGTGCAAGAGAAACTGAATCATTTACCAGCTGCTTGTGGTGTTGTTTACAGCTCAGGCAATGAAACATAAGAAAATTAATTATGCCAGCACCACAGATTCACTCCCAGTGTTTATTTGGTGTGCACATTTTCCTTCACACTTTAGAAGATGCCCAGGAAAAACTGAAAAAGGATTGGTAAGAAAAATCCTACAAACCTTGCTACAGGTAAGAATGCAGCAGGGCAATCATCTACTTCCAAACTTCTTCCCTCCACCTCTTACTATCTGTTCTCCAGAGCCACAGCCATGATCTCTGCATATGAGATCATGATGGTTTTGCCTTGGCTGAGTGGAGCCAGGTTTGAGGGCACTTGGAAATGTCCAAGTACTTTCAAACCTGACTCAAAGTAAAGCAGTCATTATCTCTCATGAAGAAGCCCCCAGGCTCTTGTTCCTCTTGGACCTGTTGCAGCATTGCTGAGATTTGCAGAACAGCTTGCAGAAAAACCATTGGCTCTTCAGCTTGGCCTGTCCCAAGGGGCTTGACCAGAGTCTCTGCAATTGAATTAATTCCATCTCCTGGCATAAGTCCCAATGAACTTGAAAGAAATACCCATGGTGCTTCTGGATGTTCAGAAATACCATGCTGACATCTCTAGTCTTTAGAGGAAGACTGAAGATGTCAGCATGGTATATCTGCACGTTCAGGTTTAAAGCCACACCTCAGCTAAATTATTCACCTGTTGGAAGTGAAAAGGAGATTAAATTTTTTTTTCAGCTAGAACACAGGTCTCCACTGCTTTACAAGCATTAAGCAACAAAGAGATAAGCATATTCCAAATCCTCTAGAACATCAAGGTGCTGAAAGTATGCATTTTGCTATTTTATAATTTTTAATGTAAGGACAGAAGCTTTTAAGTGTCAGTATACTCATCCCAGAACTAGAATTGCTTAATTTCTTCTTTTGCTAAATTATTTCAGAGCAGTTTGTGATACTGACTTTTTTTTCCCCTCAGCCACAGAGCCATTTATCACAGAGCCTGTGTATCACTGTTGAACAACAGGACTAAAATATTTTAAAGCAACTAAGAAAATACTGGCAGAGAAAAAATAATTTCTTCATGGGCATTCTTGAGTTTGCCAAGCACCTGGCCCACAAGGGGCTGGAGCAGTACCTACCAGAAGCAACAGGGCCCTCTAAGTTTCAAAGATTTGTTTACATGGGATTTTATAGACAGTATGTATTTCAGAGATATTGGAGGTAGCAACAAAAATGACATTATAGTAGCCTAACCATATCTCTCATTTTGGTCAGTGTTGCCACACATTTTGATCAATGGCCTAATGTGACTGCTTATTCATAAGCTGAACGAATTGAGAGAGATACTGGAAGAAAGATACCAAAAGTTGGCAGAGGCTCTCTTCAAAGCCTTTCCTCCCATGGTGTACTTATCTCTAATACTGGAGAACTCTCTCTGCAGAAGAATTACCCAAGAAAAAAGTCAGATGACAGAAAAGACAACCTATAATTTACAAACCATTTTCACTTTTTTCCCCTCATACATTCATTCCTTCATTTATCTCCTAACATAAAATTTCTGGTTTAGCTCTGCCTTCACTTCCTGTACATGTCAGATAGCCTCTTGCCTCATAGAGACCTGTATGGAGTTACTTACTACCCTATAAAAATAAGAGTTTAGTCATGTCTGTTAATATATGCATTTTAGAAACATGTTCACTGATACCCAATTTTTACTTTGTGGCCAATCTGCACTGTTATAAGATATATTTTGGTTTGGGAATCTTTTAAAATAATTACAATTATTTTATATAAATTTGGCAAGTTACTTGCTAATATCTATTCACAAACCAACGCTTAAACAGTTAATTCTTTATCACAAACATTTTTAACAACGTAATCTGCAGAATAATTTCCATGAACTCCCTTATCAAAATGGCAAAGAAAACAGCAGTTAAGTAATAACCCATGCACAAAAGACCTCTATCTTACTTCCCAATAATTCCTGATTAGCCACAGATAAAGCATAAGCCTAGCTTGTTTAAAAACAAAAAATATTCTGCAACTTCAATTTCCATTAAAAATCTAAGGAAGAAATGATTAAAAATTTTCCAAATGGAAATCACCAGAGGAGAAAAAAAAAATCAAGTTTTTGAAAGGATGAAACTGAAAAGCAATTTCTAGAACTCTCAGCTTGCAGAGGTTTCAATTACTTGGATGTGGAATTTGTTTTAATTTTCCTTGTTGGAGGACTTGCTGCTAGTCCTACTGCAGTCCTTACCAGCACCATTAATGAGGTCACTGCATAAGTGTTCAGAGCTGAACTGCACTTACAGGCAGAAAATAATGTCCATTGCAGAAGCACATTTAATTATATTATCAAGTTTATGTTCATTGCCTCCTGATGAATTTCATATCACATTCTTTCCATTTACAACTGAAGTATTCTTCTCACAGGCAGCTACAGGAGAAATGAATGACAAGGCTTCAAGAATGAGTCCACTCTTGAAAATACAATCATCCAAATGAAAAACATGTGAACAAAAAAACCCACAGAAACAAAACAAACAACAACAAAAACAAACAAAAACCCACAAAAAACAACAACAACAAAAAACCCAAAGCCAAAAAGTAAAAAAAAATCCTGCAGACAGTCATGTGTATCAAAGCAACACATAGGCACACCTGCCCTGCCAGGACACCTGCTGCATATGAGAAGTGTGGGTTCAGTAGGATTCCCAACAAGAAATGCAGTGTTTTCTGCATGTCAAATAAACTCTGCCCGCACAGACTTAACTCACAGCACCCAGAGTAATAGAGTCCACGACAAAAAAGGAGTTCCCTTCTCTTTATAATAAAATCTTTAATGCTATTTCAGTGCATTTTACATTCAAAACACACATTCTCAACCACCATATTTATTTTTTGTTTAAAAGCTGAACTGTCTGCAAACAGTACTCTGTGCTGCACGGAAGCTGGTCCTCACCAGAGTGAAGTCTCAGCACTACCACACTGTTCCTTCCAGTCCAGTCTGTGAGCAAAATGTGGAAATAGGTTGTTGGAGGGAAATCAAATTATTAATATCAACATATTAATATTTTGATAAATGAATAGATAATTAACTTGATCTTATATATTCTTTCCTCCATCACATGCATTGTAACTTCATACACATATACTCAGGAACTCTGAAAAACTGTGATGCTTTAAAACAATGTAGGATGCTTCTCTAAGATATGTTACTCTCTTTGAAGAGATCTTAGAGATTTAAATAGAAATACTTAAATCTCTTTTCAGTAATTTGTGCATTTCAACACTTCATTTCCTAAAACTTTAGGCTGTAATGAGTGTTTCTAATGTTTTACCTCTTATTTCACTTTGCAGTGAAACAATTTCCAGCCTGTTGTTTGTGTATGATAGCAATAAACATAGTAAACTGCATTTTTCACTAATAAAGTTTACAGGATTTCTGTGCTGCCTTCATCTCAGGGTCAGTGCTCTGAAAAGCTGAACAACAAATTTTCTTTAACATTTTGAAGTGACTGGAGGAAGATCCAGTCACTCACAGCCAGGTGGTCAGGCCTCCTGTCCTCCTCCTGCTTCACACAGATGTCCCCACACATGAAGTGAGAGGATGTGAGCCCCAAGGCAGCCCAGGTGTTAACCCTGCCCTGGCCACTAATGTGTAATGAAGACACCAGGAAAGAGAGGACACAGGAGGCTGCAAAACAGAAAGTGCAACAGAGAGGTCAGATTAGGACACAAATACAGGTTCAGCACATTGGTGTTACTTTAACAGCTTCTGCTTAACTGTCTGATTCCTCTCTGATGAACCTGGGGCTAAAAGTCTGTCTCCCTGCTCTTTGTTCCTGCCTATCCCAGATGGGCTATACAACTGAAGGGGAGAGGGAGTGAATAAAATACTAATAGCCACAGCCATTCCAATACAATAAAGGGAGCCAGACTGCAGCCAAACATCAGTGAGAAAATGGTAAAAATTGCATTTTCGTCTCCTCGTATTGGGGAAACCCAAATAGTTCCCTTGATGCCTATATTCAACCCAGCCCAAGTAAATCAATATGTCCTGCTTTTTTAGAACAACTGTCTGAAATTAATATGCAGTGCTTAGCTTCATTTTTGCCACATCAGCCCTCCCATCTCTATGGGCAGGAGCAAAGAATAGGAGCTGTGACTTCCAGGATGCATTTCCCACTTCACTCCTGCCCGCCTTTAACTCTGTGCAGCAGTACCAGTGTCTGGCTGCTCCCTCTTGAAGCTGTGCTTAGTAGGTGAAGCCCATCCACACACTCACTAAAGTCAGATAGAAAAAGGCAGAAATCTTTATAACAATTGTTTTATGACACAGACTACACAGATACATTTTTAGCATCATGCTTGGGACTGTTTTACAGAAGGCACTATCTCTTTGCCCCCAGATTTCTGATGTGGATTAACCTTTTTCATGAATACCAGTAGCACAATTAACAGTATAAAATATTAACAAATTTGATAAATGGAAAAAAGAAAGGATTCTTTTTTAAGAAGTGTTGATAAACATGAGTTTGCTGTGATTTCAGATATTTTATGTCTGGCCCCTGTGATAAGACAGGAAAAAGCAACCAAATGTATTTCCTGGTTCCACCAGGAAGACTCTGAAATGGACTTTCACTGCAAACAGGTATTTGAACAAGTGCTTCATCCAATTAGGAATGAAACCCAAAGAATCCAATATAATTTGTCTGGCAATCAGGTATTTGCAGTCAGTCTCTGGATTGTGCTCACAGACACACAGAAGCACTTCACAAGTCATCAGTCTGGTAATCAAATACTGTTGTTATATAATAAATTTGACTAATAGGCACAGAGCACCTGCTGGGTTCATTGCTGCTGCTATTACTAGCCAAATTTTATTAGCAAATAAAAGCTAAGGCTGCTCTTCTTCCATTTCAGTAACTTGTGATAATGGTGACATTAGGATCCCTGTTCTGAGCATATAATTTTTAAGCTCTGTCTACACTTTCATGAGCACAATTAGGCTTGTCAAATCTACTAGTCTAAGAATCTTCATCTTCTTTCTCTGCTGAATTATTTATGCAGCCAATATTAAGAACACTTTACATATAAATGTTTTATATCAACTTAATTAAAAGTTCCCAGTTCTCAGTCACTCAATATTGGCCTAGGTAATTTGCCTAATTTTTATCTTCAGGGGTTTCTCTTGTGAGCAATCTAACCACACTGAACCTGTTAGGAAGGATCAGTTTACTGAAGTGATATGTAATTTATTTTTTTTTTTTTACCCTAAATGTATTTTGGTGAGTGTCTGAATTGTGAATCTTCTTCATAAGCTGCACAGAAAAAAATGCTCTTGCTGAAAGAGACAAAAGAGTATTTCTTCCCTTAAAGGTGATGTAATAAGGTGTGGAAATAAAAGAGCTTTGCCAAAGCCTCCTTTTCAATTGGAACTTCTTCCACTCTCAGCTGATGTAAATTCTCAATCCACATAAGGCAACAGGGTAGTCTAGAATTACAGAAGGGTTTGGGTAGGAAAACTTTAAAGATCATCCAGTTCCAACCCAGGAACATCTTCCACTGGACCAGACAGACAGACCCACCTTGCTTGAATGCTACCAGGGATGTGGCATCCATGTGTCTCAGCAACCTGTTGAGGGCCTCACCATCCTCACAATAAAGAAATTCCTCCTAATATTTATTCTAAACCTACCCTGCAGTTTAAAGGGATGATTCTTCATTGAGCAGAGATGTGAAATCCTTAAGAAAATAGAAAACACAACAAATTGGGAAAAAACTAAACCAAATCAAAACAAAATACCCTAGAGTTTAATGTGAAACTACCAAGGCCAGGCAGAGGTTTTGAAGAAAATATTTGGTAAAGACATAAAAGCCAGGATGCATTCTGGATAGTGCTTGAAGGGCAGGCAAAATATTCAGTGAAGCTGAAACCATAGGATAGAGCTCAATGATATCTCTGTGCTGATGTTCACAGTGCAGGAAGAGCTTTGGGGGCCTTTGTACACCAGAGCATTCCTAAGAATCACCAGGTCAAATCTAAGAATCCATTAAAACTTGCAATGTCTGTAGGAGGCTTAATTATTGACATCAATTAAATTAATAAAGCCAACTCACCACCTGAACAACATGCCTGATAATATTCAGCCAAGAATTTAAAATAATTTCTTAATGAGATTGCCTGTTTACTATGTGCTACTTTATAAAGCCCTTTCCCTGAAACTGACTTCCATATGACATAAATGAATGTTGGCAAGGTTGATCCAAGCAACTACAAACCTTGACAAAAGCTTTTAACTTGGGTAGAGAGGTTGAAAGTAAAATAAATAATAAATTTGCTGGGGACGTTCCAAAATAAGACAGAATGCAAATCAAATCTGCTTTTCTCCTTTTTCAATAAAAGAAAATTTCAAATTTATTAAGTTTATGAAGTTGCAAACAAGCTAGCATAGTCCAGCCATGGAGTATGCTAGATCTTCTAAAAGAAATTAATTTAGAAAAGTCTCTCAATGACCTCTAAGGAAAATAAATTGTCATTGGATAAGAAGGAACATCCCCTGGCACACTAATGATTTGCTAAAGGATAGAAGGCAGTTTATAAGAATAAACAATTCTCTTGTTGATGATAAATTAGTCATGGTAATAAAGACCATAACAAACCCAGATGAATTCCAGAAAGACCTAACAATGCTGAATGAGTAATTAAAAGGCAGATGAAATTCATCATCAATAAATAAAGAAATGTCCTTATAGGAAACGTAAGTACAAAATTATGTGCTTGAAATTATCCTTCCCTAATCTAAACGTAATGCTGTATCTCTGATATTGATCAAAAATAACAGTTACTTTGATAAAAATATCATTTCAATGCCCAATACTCCAAATGTAAATAAGAAATTGTTAGGGAAACAACAGAACAAAACATCATTATGTTTTTATATAAATCCTTTGGGTGCCCACATTTTGAGTCATGAGTGCAATTTTAGTAACCTCATAACACACATAGCAGAAAGGGGCAACAAAAGATGATCAGAGACAAAATTATTTTCTAAAAATAGAGACTGAATAGAAAAGGACTCTTCAGAGTGGAAACCTGACAATAAAGATGGAGTATGCTCATTTCATGCATCTCTATCAATGTGGAGAAGATGAATAGGAAGTGATTATCAACTGTTTCTCAGAACACCACAAATACCCAAGTCATGCTGTTTAGTGCTACTCTTAAAAGCATAGAAGAATAAATATTTTACATACTTCATTGATCATTTTGCCACAGAAGACTGGGGTGATCAGGAAAACAAGCAAGTTCAAAAAGGAACTAAACAATTTATGGACAATAAATAGGTCCATTAATGGACATGAACACAGTTTATGCAGTCTTCCACTTGGGTTAGTGCTCTGACTGCAGATTTTCACAGCCTATGGAAATGGATCACTCTAAACTTATCCTACTTTTACATCTGCTCACGACTGCTGTAGTTGAAGACTAAAGATGGCTAAACAGAGTTTTGGTCTGACATGGTAAAATTGTACCTGTTCTATTTTTTGCTTGGATTTTGTTTGTTTGTTTTTTTTAGTGGTTTTGGTTTTGGTTTTCGGGGGTTTTTTTGTTTGGTTTTTTTTGGTTTTTTTTTGCTGTTGTTGAGTTTTTTGTTTTGTTTTGGGTTTTTGTTGTTGTTGTTGTTTGGGTGGAGGGTTTTTTGTTTTCTTCAAGTACTATGACATTCTGGTAAACAAAATAATGCCTTCCAAGGGAAAGAACGAAGATAGGTGTTGATGTTTTCCAACAGGGGAAGTGTTTCTTGCTGGCAGTGGAGCCTTGCAGGCAGTGGTTTTTTGTTAGGCAAACCCAACAGTTAAGGTCACACACTATCCACTTTTAAGAACAGTCTGTTGGATGCCCCAACACACAAAGGGAACTGGCAAACTTGCCTGTGGGATGGTACTCACAACTTAGACTACATCAGTGAGAGCTGATTCCACCCCTTTGTTTAGCTAATTCTTCAGCTCTGAAGAGCAATAAGAAATTGCAGTTGTATCATTATTACTACCAAGCATGTGGCTGAAACATAATCTTCACATGCTTCCATTTGGTGGTCTGTCCTTCCCCATGAGCTTTAAGTAGAATCTTAATATTTGTATGGATATACTGGTTTTTATGTGGGAAAAATGTAGATAACCTGAGGTTATTCCAAAAGTCTGGTCACTGATTTAAATAACTTATTCTAGTTGCAGTGATATGTTTTCATGACTCTAAGTTTTGAGAATTCTATCTCAAATTCTGCCTTTAATATATATTTTACTTCTTACTGACTCCAGAGAGAGCACTTTAAAGAAAGATACAGCCATCCATCAGCAGCTTACTCTGTTCATTGTCCTTCAGAGTGCAGTAGAAAAAAAAAGAGCAGTGTCATATCTAGCAACTAAGTTTCTTGATTTATGCCTTTCTGTTTTCTCAGTTTTTGGATTTGCATCCTCATCATTTTACACTTGTTCCTAGTAATGGTGTGCTCTCAAGCTATTCCCCATTACATATTTACTCCCTTTATTGTTTGCAATATTCAACTATAGTGACTGAATTGCACCCTGCTAGACAATTTCTCCAAGGCCCCATCATTTTTATGACCAAACCTAGTTTTTAGCTCTAGGAAGTTAGTATTTTACAAACTTAAAAACAAATTAAAAAGTAAGGAAGACATTAAGACAGTCTGCAAGTTCTTCGGAAAATAGGAAAATACCAGCTACAGCTGCATTCATACACAGTGGGGAAGCACAGAAGGTTTCCATTGCTTCTTTACACCAGTAAAGAGCACCAGTGCCCTTCTCCCCCCACATCCTCAAATATACATTATAAAGTTCCTAAGATATTGTTGCAAGCCATCAATTGTTGACTGTCTCCTCCTTATGGAGAGACACAGACATGGAAGAGATGCACCACCAAGCCACACCGACTCTGCACCAGCCCAGGGCCCTCTCATGCCCAGGAAATTCTCCCCCATCATCACTCCAGGACAGCATAAACAGCCTATACTCAGGAGAGCCTTCAGAACACTTTCAAAGTGATTTATTCTTTTTAAATGCATGGTTCTTACAAGATGGTATCCAAGGTTACTGTGTCTAAGCAGTACCCCCTAGGAGAGACACTGTCATTGGGTCAGTACCAAGAAAACTTTTAAAACAGGAAAGGAAGACATTTCTTGCAACAATTCAGAATATTTTGCTACTAACTAAACTCTTTCCTTTCCAAACCATTTTTTCCCAGCCATTCAAGGCTGGGAAACCAAGGCTTCGTGATTTATTGAGTTTTCTGAGGTATGCCTGTGAAGCCACAGTTCTCATGAACTTATCCTCTAAATCAAAATACCTGTTGATATCCTGGGTGCAGAACATGAAGGTACTTCATAACAGACCTTGCCAAGACCACAAACGTGTGACCAAGCCCTGCATGTCAAAGACTTGCTGCCAGGTTTTACACCAAACCAACCCATTTTCTGGACACTGCCATATCTTTTCCTCTCCTGTCAGACAGGTACTGAGGAAGGGCTTTGCAGTGGCAGAGCCCTGCAGGACACCCACAGCTCCTCCCACCCTGCTGCAAGCAGAGCAGCAGTGCCACAAGGACCTCTCACCATGGGGACATCTGAACAACCAGGCTGGATATACAGAGAGCAGAGAGGAGAGGCAGCAAAAGGCACTGAGAACTAGTGAGTTCCCTAAAGTTGCTTGGACTGCGCAGAATCCAAGTAACAAGGGGTGGATCCTCACACCTGTGTTAACAGCCTATCTCTGGGATTTCCTGTTCCCATTTCCTTCACCGAAACTGAACCTTCTTTTTCACAAGTTCTTTCAATACTTCCCTCCACTGACACATTCTGGATCTATTCCAATGTAAATAAGGCAAACTTTTACTTTACTCTCAGTTAGGTGGGTGGGGGATTCTTCTGTTTGATTTAGGTTTGTTTGCTAGGTTGGGTTTTTTTGGGGTTTTTTGGTGTGTTTTTTTTTGTGGGTTT
>WEIU01015186.1:332246-362807 GCA_013389925.1 Aegithalos caudatus
TTTTTTTTTTTTTTTTTAGTTAAGTTGTTTTTATTATTATTGAAGTTTATCACACTGTGCAAGTCATCTTGAAGTGGGTTCAGAGTCACGCACAGACCAGAGAAAAGCCTGCTGAGAATAAACATGTTGTAAACCAAATTACACCTGAAAAGGCAACACACTGTTTCAAATGACATATGGCTGCTGTACAGAACACAGTGTAGAACATTAAAAGGCTAGAAGCTGGGAAACTGACTCCATGCATGTAACAATACAGATTGCTAGGATTGCTCTATTTATTTTGGTGGCTTTTAAAAACAAAAATTGCACAAGGTTGATACCACGGTTTTGTGTAAGCTTTATCACCAGCATAGGTGAGCCATTTACAAGGTATGCAGAGAGATATTGTACTTTAACTTCAGACAAAGGTATGCTTAAAAAACAGGAACATCTTTACTGGGTCAAGCTGCTATAGTTTACAGCAAGTGCAGAACCACATAAAGTGAATATCAAAATTCTCAACAGCAGATTTTCTTCTGAATTCAATCCAAACTAATAAATCTACTGTGGCTCTGCATTCTCTGTTCACTTCAGCTCTTATCTAAATGACAAGTCTTGTCCATGTGCCATGGATAAGTATAGCATCGTGTCAGGGAAATGACAGAAGCATCCTCAATTCTGCCAGACAAATCACAGTAGATGGGACATTATTTTTTCTTTCGCTATTTGACAGTGCCATCTGTAACTTCTGCCAATTTTCATGCATTACTCAAGGCAATTGCTTTCCTTTTGTTAAGAAGAAAAGAAGGTTGTGATAGAGCTAGCCATCAAAGTTAACAGGGCACCCACCTCTGTGCAACTTTTATAAGGCTCCTGCCTGTAACATGGATGAGAGGCAAAATGCCAACAAAATACATGAGTGAGTCAGCAGAACGACAAAAAAAAATGCAAATTGGAAAAAAAAAAAAAAAAAACCAAANAAAAAAAAAAAAAACCAAACAAAAACAGATTGTGCTCAGTGTTTTGTGATTAAAGGAAGCACCTCAATTATACGTGACCTGCTTTGTCCTTAAGGGCTGGAATGGGCACTTGATTGGAATATTAGTACAGGAAACTCCAGGCTCATGTGGCTGGAGGCACATGATCTAATAGGGAAGCAGCTTGTTGTGTGACATACTGAACATATTTCTACCTTTTTTGAAGAAAAAATAACACTCCAACTTCCTTCATGCCATCTGCCCTACACTGAGTTCCTCAAATATTGCAGGAAAAGGAAAAAAAACAGTAAGAATCTCCTATAACATTGTCAATGTATAAAAAACCGTCTTCTCTACTAATATTAGAAGTGACAAATGGTGGATTTGGTCTTATAATTATTAAAGACATTAGTTAGGTTTATCTCGTATGTGCAAGGTCATTTTAGGAGAGTTTGAAGCATTTAAGTGTTCCAGATATACAAGATTTGGTGCAACATTTCCACCTGAGTTCTCCTGTGAAAGTGATTAATTCAAAACAGGTTTTTGTTGACAAGACTCTCCCACAGCTTGGCTTAGATTCCCGCATGCTGGTGACTCTTGCAACTTTTCTAGCTTCCTCTGCTCAAATAAGGTCTTAGCCCTCAATATAACCTTTTGCAAGTGGAGCAGAGCAGCATTTCTCTTTGTCTCAGTGGTGGTAAGACATGACACAAGGAACCCCTAAGTTTCTAGCTAGCACAAGTAATTTTCTGCATGAATGGAAGTATATTTTGCAAACTGGATGCTGACAAAATGGTAGGTACACGTCTAGAATTAGTATTAGAACCATTAGCATGTGGTTGACAACTCAAAAAGAAAGGGAGTTCAGGACCTAAAAGCTGTTGAGTTTTATCTTCCAAAAACATCCACGGGGACTGGATAAGTACAACCAAAGACCCAGAGTCCAAATCTGAGTGCCTTTAGGTGCAAGCATGCATGTTTTAACCACTTTTATTTTGCAAGGGTTTTTTTGGAATAGTCAAAGTAAAAAAGTTCAAATTTTATCATGCAAGCTATGACAGATGGGATCCCTTTGGATCTGCTGTAGAAAAAGATTCAGAAGGAGTATCTGCAGTATTTGCTGCAAAAATTCCCAGCAGAAGTCAGATGTCCTCATGGAAGAAGTGTACTTTTTAAACATTCTTACAAATTAAAAATCACAAGTAAATTAATAAGTTCCTAAGTGGTCTTACAGAGCATGTTAAAGTCCTTCTTGAGCTGGGAATAACAGATAAATAGTGTAGAAAATATAGCCTGTCCCTTTCTGTCCTAATGCCAAAGATGTAATCACTCTTGTCATAAACATTATTGTGTCATACAGTAAAAGTTGAGAATATAAAAATACCACTGCAGAGGTTTGATATTAAAAACATTTCTCATGAAATTACTTGCTGCACATTGAAAAAAATATGGAAGCCCTGTGGGCTTGTTCCTTTAAAATAATGTATTTGATTCTGACAGAAATAAATTTAAAGAAATTATGTACAGACTGATTTCCAAGTAATAGCAGAAACACAAGTCATGCTCACAACCAAAAATCCAAGTACTACAGCCTTTGAGGATTACATTGAACACGCTGATGAATGACATGCAAGTAGGTGTATGAAAAAATAAATACAGGGATTACAAAAGTCACAGCAAATTCTGGACAGGCAGCTCTCTAGTGCAATAATATTTTCATTTAAATCAATTTGTATTATCTTGTTTCTTTGAAGCTGTAACAAGAACCATATAAATTCTCCTGCAGTCATTAGGCACAGAGAGATACTAAAATGCACCTGAAAGTGCAGTTAAACCAAGTAGAAATTGTGTAAATTAAATTAACTAAATTAGGAAAAAAGTAGGACTTTCAATACGGAGAAGCAATTGATACTTAATGATGACCCAACAGCAGTTATGGGCTAAACATATCACTTCCCTTTTGGATCAGTTCTTAAAACAACCCCCAGCAGGACAGCATAGGAAGCCAGGGGATGCTTAACAGGTCACCTCCTTCTGCACTGCATTCTTAGAGTAAAAGGAATGGAAAAACTGAGAGAAGTATTGTAAAACACAGGTCCTCCTCCTCAAGTCACACAAGCCATTTCAGGAACTTACATCTGCTTCTGCAGGAGAAGCACTAAAGATATTCTCCTAGTCTCACCACCCTGCCACTCCATAAAAAAGAGAGCTACACTATGGAATTAATCTCCAAGCCTGCTTTTGAGATCCTCTCAAGCACTTCCTCCATTTAGTGTCAGAGTGCTCTTAAGACACTTAGGGGCCTTGCTGACAAAGGACCAAATTGACCATATCTGAGCAAAGAAATAAAAATATGGGATGCCTGGCTGCCATGAAGAATTCTACACAAAGATTCCTTCCCATCCTGCCTAGATGGTCCAAGAGCATGGCTTCAGCCTGTTGGTAAGAGATTTTTTTTCCCCAGTTCTCTTTTTCTGCTCTTCTAATAGTACTTCCCTTTGAATATATGAAAACTTTTTAGACCCATAAAACCATTTTTCTTTTTGATGCAGGTAAACCCATTTCTCTAGTGCATGACAAAATCCAGTTCTATGATAAAGAAATAAGATGTCTCTTCATCTTACCAGCATGCATTGCATAAAGCTAGAGAGCTTTATATTGAGACTATTGCTTCCTTTATGTTAGAAATCACACACCCTCATCACTGTCACTATTTCTTCAATCCATCAGTGTTCAACCTCTGAAGAAAAATGTTGGGTTTTTTCTGGAAAAACCCTGTATTCATAATATATTCCCACATTTTTATCCATTGTTAGAGGTTCTGATAAAACAGTTTCTTGTTTAAGAACATGAATAATCTTCAGTGTGTCTGACCTCCTTCACTTGCCTGTTGAGAATCATCCTGCATACACAGTAAGTGCATGATCAGAACTGAATATGCAAGTATGACAAACATTGTCTGAGATGCTGCCTCAAAATAAGTGACAAATTGGTATAAAAACATTTATATTATATATGGAATATTTAATATTATTATATATGGAATATGGTTATATTATGGAATATAATTAGTTCAATTCCTTAGGATTTTAGCTTTAATATTTTTCTTAGATTTCTAATCCTGCATTTATTTAGTATATAACTCTAAACTCCATATAGAATGTTAGCTACTGCTTTCCCTTTTTGGTCAGACAAAAAAAATCCTCTTCTAAGCCTGAGAATCAAGGACACCTTACTGTCTCAGGCCCCAAGAAATGTAAACAAAAGTGAACTGGGGGGGTGGGGGGAGCAAACTTGGGATAAATTACTTCATTACCTGGAGCTGTAAATGGAAGATTGACTCCCAAAAGGTAAATGGACAAAACTTATAAATGTATGAAAACCCTTCACCCAATTTTTGGGTGTAGCCCCTGGGAAGGCTTCATCTGCCCTAAATGTAGGCCATTCAATTAAAAAAAAAAAAAAAAAGCAAGCTTTTATTTCCTTGATTTTGTCTGGCCTCTATTTTTAGGTAGTTCCAAAAAGGCATCATGAAAAGTGTGGGCTGCATTAAAATAAAGAAATTGTGGTTTTATCTAGACAGTTTAAAGGGTAAGTATTCTTAGAGCAGCTGGCTGGGATAATTTCAGCTGAGATATACTCTGAACACAGAGACAGATCTATCATTTACAGTAATGAAAAGTCATAAATGTCTCTATTAAAGAGTGGTTTTCTGCATAATGAGGGATAAAGGACTAAGAGGTCTCACAGGTGAATGCTGAATGTATGGGTAAGCTTTTTTTTTTTCATAAAGTAGTTCTAGACACTGAACAAGAAGTCAGGTTTGAAATCCCAAGCTGACATTGATTCAAATGCTAGCTCGAGGCCATGCTTTGGATAAGTGTACATTGCTCTCTGTGTGGAACACAACAAATTCGCCTATTGCAGCAACAGCAACAAAATTGCATTAAAAAAAATTAAAGTCTGCCTACTGAGCTCTTTTGAGGCTGTAAAACTGTGTAACTTTGTGCCAAAATCTACCATTAAAAAAATAAACAAAATAACAACTGTTTTGTCTTTAAGACTATTTCCTTTGATAGGACTCCAACACATTTAACAAAAACAATATTTTATAGAACTTTAAAAACGTCAACATTCTACAGCAACACTTTCCACAGGCACCAATGCTGGTGACTGCTGGGCCTGAGGGATGTTTCAGTGTATGAATTGTATGAGGTAACTTCTGCCTCCAAATGAAAGACTTCCAGTAAATATGCTTAGATATGAGGGGACCAATATGAGAGACAAAAATCTCCCTTAATCTTTAAGGGAATGGAATCTTCAATATTTTTGGGTTAAAGTTAACTTTAAGTCATCAGCTTAGTATTGACACCTGTCAGGATCTACCTGAATCCCTGGGGTCTACTGAAGTGGAAAAGCAGAATTTTTTACCTCATAGCAATATTAGTCATCTGCCTTCCCAGCCCTTGAAATCACCTGAGAGAAGTTTTACACAAGCTGCAGTCCTTGGCAGGTGTTCTTTAGCCTGGATCATAGTTTACAGCCTGCTCCACGTCCTTTAGCTGCACGCCGTGACGTTTTCCTGCTGGCTCTGCAGCCACAGCCACTGCCCCCAGGCCCCTCAGAGCTGCTTCCTTGCCAGGACACTGCTTGGTATTTGCAAGCTTTGTACAACAGAGGAAGGAAAAGAAGCAATAGTTCCATAATGAAAGGCATTTTAACGCCTTTTCTGTCATTACATTCAGCCACGTTTCCTTCAGTTGCAATAGAATCCCACAGATTTTAAGCCTTTTCTGATAATGTTATGTTATATGGTTTTTCTCCTGATGTTTTACAAAAGAGTCTAAATAATGCCTTTCACCCACACACTGAATTTGTTGGTGGTTCGGGGAAAGGAGGCTTCCTCACAGGTTTCCATGAAACTGGATAGGCAATTCTAAGTTGGATTTTTAAAAGAAATATAATATTGTTTCAAAGAAAGCAATCAGGGACTCATTTCTAGGGAAGAGAAAGAGACATTCCAGAAATAAATGTACAAACTGGGATGTATGGGGCACAACCTCTGGACCCACAACAAGGAACACTCTCAGAGCTCAGGCCCCACATGGCCCTTGGGAGGAACTGAGGGCCAGGGCCCCAATTTCGTACCTTAATTTTTGTCATGAACTTACAGACAACCTCTGTGACGCCTGTGCTGGCTTCTGACGAAGGTGCCCTTTCCAGCATGGTCAGCCACAGTCATTCTTTGCCCTCTATCCCAGAGAACTGGGAGTATGGGGTCCCATTTTCAGATTTTGCTGAAGGACGTGGGATAAGGCCGGGAATGCGCCATTCCCGGCCCCAGCGCAGGGAAGGGGACTGGGGGCTGTGCCAGGAGCTTGGGCACCACTATTGACCTGCACTTCCACCATGGTGCCATGAGGCTCTGTGGAGGGAAGGGCCTGGGGGTGGAGGGTGGTGGGCAAGGAGGGAAACGCCATGAGAATAATTACTTTTTGTTTTATGGCCTAGCTCATGTGAAAATAAGAGATTTAAAAATCAATAATAAAAAACACTACCATCAAACCTTAAATGAAAACTGGATCAAGACGCATTTTAAATAGTCACTCCCCCTAGAAATTGCTGAGAAAATAAACTGACATGTTCATCTTCAAACATTCTAAATAGGTCAGTTAGACTTTTCCAGTTAGTAAGAATACTGTACCTTAAATTAATTTATTTTATACCATATTTAACGTTAACACACACCAGACCTATCACGGACTGCAAACCATGGGGTTTTTTTTCATTACATCCAAAAGCTTTTATAGTATAGTTCACCTTTACCACTACAGGGCTCCAGTCAGCAGGAGGCTCTGAAACAAATAGTTTTAATTAAAGCCCTTTTAAACCCATTTTTTTTTAGTTCACCCATGTCAGGAAATGCTTCATCGTAGGGCAGGCATCAGACTGCTGTGGGAGTAAGGAGCATATGTATGTTTCACATACATTAATGTTGGGGTTAAGGGGCTGGGAGTAACTTCTGTGGAGTACTTTTGCTTGCCACATCCCAGCTCTAAGACAGCCAGGGATGCATTAAGGGGAATTTAGCACAGTGGTAGAAATTCTGACTCTCTAGGTGACATGACCCCAGATGGGTGCTGGGATCTTGATCACTCTGAAAAGCACCACATAACAATTGACCTGAACACTTCTGGAGTAATTTTTATATGTTTGTTAACTCAGATGCCATGGTAACATTAACAAAACATATGTGTTATCACTGTCAGAGTCAAGCAGCTTCAGGAGCCCTCAGCAAACAAAACCTACCTACAACTTCAATCCTACTGCCTCTACTTCCCAGTTGGTTGGGTAGCCCAGCTTACTACAGGTGAGACTCACTCATCTCCCAGACTCATCTTCTTAGCTTAAAAGTCATATTCACTGAACCCCTTTGCTTTGAAGAGCTATGCAGCTATTTTTCAGGCTGTTTGTAAGGAACTTACTGTTGGCAGTAGCATACGCTGGTTCTGATTCTATAAGTTTACATACCCCAAAAGACTATGAAAATATTAGTCAGATCAAGAATTCAGAATAGGATCAGAGAAGAAATGCCTAAATATCTAAAAGTGCCAAGTGAATTTATGACCATGCACTGAGACCAGGTAATGGTGGAAGCAACTGAGACATGAAATCTATCCATTTCAGTACTTCCTCTGGAAATCTTCCATAAAGCTGGAGGAGACTGGAGCTCAGCCTGACAGGATTTGGATGCTTGTAAAACCAACCTAAATAACAAACTAAATCCCGTGTATGAGGGTATTCTGAGGAGGCGGCCAGTTAGCTAAATATAAAGCTCTGAATTTTAATTGTCATTTCTTAGAATAGAATTCTGCACTTAGAGAGACAAGCCTCAGTTGGAAGCAACACAGTGAAAAAGACCTTAGCTAAAATATCTTTTTTCCTTAACATCTGTTGTTGCAATCCTCAACTCATACTGCAGTCATTTAGTACAAGTGATATTGTTCTAATTCTATGCAAATTAAACATAAATACAGCTGAACTGCTCAAAACTCCAGGTCTCAAACAACACCAGTAACTCAGGAGTGTAAAGCAAGCCTGGAAGCATGATACTGATGGAGTTGTTTAATAAACATTTCTGTGCAATGTCAAGACAGCAGTGTTTATTCTCTATTCTGCTTCAAGGTTTGTGCTATTTAGTTTATTTCTGAAAGGGTCAAGTTCTGACATGAGGCATTAATTGAGAAGCTTGGTTTCCACTAAAAACAAAAACCATTGTAATATTCATGACTGAGACAAAAAAGTAAAAGTCAAAGACAATCTAGAGGTAAACATCACAAGAAAAAAACCCTTGCTTTTTCTTAACCTGCCATTGTTTACACATTCTTTACTTATGTGGGGGGTTTTAATCCTTGGAGTAGCTAATACTGAAATTTGTACTTGGCAATTTTATTACAGATCCTTTCCATCAGAACTAATATGAATGCAACCCACTGGTCAGTGCAGATGACCTTGTCGCAGAAATTTAAGAGTTTTGTTCTTTTGCACTCCACTTTCTGTTACTCTAACAGTTACCCAAAGGAAGGTTTATAGAGTTTAAACTGCCAAAAACAGCATCTTGCCACTAAAAACAAACAAAACAAGACTCTACACCAATAACATACTAGCTATTTTTGTCTTGTTGGTCATTAGAAGGTTAGGAAATAAACCTTGCTTTGTTTCAACAAATAGTTTGATACAGTCACATGTACAGAGTAATATATATTCTTAAACACTCCAAAAGAGACATAACCATAATCATACTCATTTTCTAATACCAAAATTCTTGACTATAAACAAATCAGTAAATGGCAGTAAACAAATAATTCCTAATAAGAACCTACTTAATTTATTCTAAGGCTTTACTTGTAATACTGTAACACATGAAATTCTCATCAATGGTCAGACCTATGCAAAAAACTGCAATGTCACAGAAATTTTCCCTAGTAGAGACAAATCAACAGGAAAAAATAGAGCAGCCTGGGAATATCCAGGTGAGACAGAGGCTACTCAGGCAGTTGAAAAACTTTGGGAAAACCCATGAGCTGAATCATACGAGACACAGAAATGAAAATAATCAGAGCAAGTAGTGTTGCCTACAGGTACCACTACAGTGTCTATCATTATTATGCATAACTGTTATAACAGAAATATTAGGCAGTTTTAGAGTTTTCTCATAGTCCAAGAAATAAAATTGAAGATTTCCCACATTATCTGTTCCATACTGGGTTTACTGGGCCATTTTTTTCCTACATTGTCTCAGAAGCACTTCAGTTATTTGTAGAAATTTGCATTAGTATAAACTTCTCTTTTTCTCCTATTAACAATATCCACATTTTTTAATACCTTGCTATGTATGTGTGTTCCCTGTAATCAGAAGTGTACTTTTCACCATTTCTATGAAAGATACTACTTAGATGTTCCCATAGTTCACAAATGATTAGCCTCCTGGCACCAGCAGGAAAGCCCAGGCTGTTGAGGCAACAGGCAGAGAAACCCAAGCAGAAACACGCTCTCACTCCTGGGTTTCAATGCTTCTGCTCCTCTCACCCAGACTATATGGCAAGGAAAGCAGCCTGGCAGGTGGGACAAGAGCCAGGATGAGAGATTGGAAAAAAACACTGACAGAAACAAGAAAGCTGCAAAAAGTAAATTTATGAGGGTTTTTTTCTGTTGTCTTTGCTAAGTTTGTAACCTTGCTGTCCACCTACATAGCCTTTGTTTTATGAAGTTAAATGTTTTACTAGATTTCTTTTCTTGGCCTATATTTATCTGTGCATTGTTTGACTTAACAGTCAAGACAAGTATTTGCATAATCATGTCTTCATCTGCTACTGTGAACATGTACAAAACTCCACATATGTAGGAGTCTGCAACTTTCTCAGTTTAAAAAAAATCGTATTTGGTGTCCTTGCTCAATATAATTTTTCAATATAAAGTAACAGCATATAAACAATGCTAGTTCAAGTATCCCTAATAGGACTTCTTTCTAGTTGTAACCATCTTCTATGGTATAACTGTGATGTTAGCAGGTGTGAAATGGCTTCCTATTATTTGGAATAATACATGGGCAACTGATGAATCAAGAAGGAAATGGTGCTTCTGCACTGAAATCCCTTTTAGATCTTGGCAGCAATCCATTGGAAATGCACATGTGCCCCAGGTATCTCACTAACATGACTAATGTTAACATTTATGATGCTGAAGCAGCAGATTTTTAACATGAGCTATAACTAGACTCAGCCCATTCTTCTTATTTATATAAACCCATTCTTCCTTCTTATTTCTCCCAAGACCAGTGAACTCTACAGAGCCACTCTTTGCTACTCCTCAGTCACTGTAATTTCTATTTGCTACATAATATACCATGATTCTCTCACTGAACTTGGAAAGAACACTCTGCATCAAAAACAATGTCAATGTAATTATATAAATGTCTGATTATGTAACACTTGATACTTAATCACCTCACCCACCCACCCCTGAAAAAAAAGAAAAAAAAAAGAAAAAAAAAAAAAAAAACAAACAAAAAAAAACCACAAAAAAACCCCACGAAACACATACTTTGTTCTTGACCAGGATTAGTTATTGTTCACATAATTCATACTTCCCTTTGGCTTTGATATTAGCCTAAATAAAAGGACAATGTCATGGCTGTGGAAGTCCAAGATCTTCTTGCTATTACACAGATAATAATCCAACAAATGCTCTGTATACTCAAATTGTCTCACTGACATCTCTATTTACACTAGCAGCAGTAGCTTCTGCTTTCTCTGAGCCACATCATCACTGCAGGCACCAGACCATTTTTACACACATGGGAATTGCTGCTCAGGACTTGCCTGTTGCATATCACCTACTGCTTCTAGGAAACAACCCTTTTTCATTAACCCTTGGCACCCCATTTTCTAAATAACAGAATCAGGGCTCTTTTGCAAGCATTTCTGCAGCTTGTATAGCCACTATAATCTAATAAATGGCAGTTCAAATTCATAGACAGTAGACTAGAAAGACAGTGAAGTACAATTAGGAGAGAAATCTGTAGTTTTTTAATCATTTGGGTTCCAGCTCTGCATAAACACATTCATTTCAAACAGTGGTTGTCCTGACTTCAGTGAACTTCATTTTGAAACAGGAAATTATCACCAAAATTTGACTGATCAGGGACTCTGCTACCTCACCAGCGAAGGTCTGATCAACAGAGCCATTAGACTGCTTGTAGCCATCTTATGCTAAAATTTGTCCTGTGAATACAATAGCTGCTGCCTGCTTTGTGCTGCAGTTGTGTTACAATTACCAACATCAGCTACGCATCTGTCAAAGTATTAGGTATTTTCATATAGACCCTCTGCAGGATGATCACTGGGTAAAATCCTTTGGGGGATGCTTGTTCAGATTAATCATGGCATAAAGCAAGATGTGTGAGTGTAACTGAATGGTAAAGTCACTGTGCTCATCTCTCACACCCATCACCTAGAGATGTGAACAGGCCGCTTGTCTGCACAAAGCAACACCACAAAGACCCTGCACAGGCTCTGCTTGGTCCTCTCAGTCCTATGGACACTGCAGGCAGCTGACCATTCTAGGTCATCTCTCCTAAATGAAATGTTAATACATTTACAAAGCTGATTAGTTGAACTGACCCATCTTTCGGTCAGGTCTTCAGTTTGGCTTCAGAAATCCTTTAATAGGATTTACTCTTCTGCTGCAGCTTGCATAGGAGCCCTGTAAATTCACCCCAGAGGGCTTTTACTAAAGGAAAATGAGGTGGTGTATAATTTCACTGCAGAACACTTCAAATACATGTGCAAAAGCATGAAGACCAGCCAGGTTCAGCACTGATTTGCATGAGGTCATGTTCCTATATGATGATTGTTCCTATAAAGAGCACACATGCTGTAGCAAATTCAAATTGCATTGCAGGAACATGAAAGAGGGAGAGCATGGAAACTGACTCACCAGCTTCCTGACCCACTGAATAAAAAAGACAGCAGCCAAGAAGTTCGACAAAGTAAGCAGAAGACCTGCATTTGACAACTCATCCCTACAGGCAGCTCCTGTCAGAGCAGTGAGCAAAGTGCCTCTGCTGGCACATTTCAGTGCACAACCTCCATTCAGCTACACAGAAATCTGTTAAACTCTGCACATGGCTGAAATTTTCCATTTTCTGTTTTCAACCATTCTCAAGTTTTTTTCCCAAGATGAAACACGTCTAATAGTTATTAAAATAAACTATCTAGAATAGGAACTTTAAATTTAGAAGAGTAGCATATTTGTGCATATGTTCTGTGCTGTTCCAAATCTGAACAAATACTGCAGCTTTGAAAAACATCATGTCAATGAACCCTGGGACATGTCAGACATGGTAAAAGGGTGAGGGAGCAGTGGGAAATATTGTGGAAAGTTCTGGTCTTCTCTCAAAAATTAGGGTTAGACAGAACTCACAGAGAAGAATACAAGGTTGTCTAAAAGACAGGAAAATGCTTGTCATTAATGTCCAAGATTTGAAATCTAGCAAAGCAAACAGGCAAATGAAACAGATCTTCAAAACTGTGAATGTTCTAGAGATTGTAAGATTAGATGCCCATTCACCATCTTATTCAGTGCAAGAAGCAAGTGGCCTCAAATGAAGTCAACAAAACAAACTCAAAACAAACAAAAAGGGTTGTGTTTTCCATACAGAACTAGTAAAGCTGTGAATCCCCGTGTATATAACAGTGACATTTTATAAGGTTTTTTTTAATTAAAGAGAAACTAGACAAATTTGTGGAAGAGATACATGCCAACAGTTACTCTTCATATAATATTATTTGAACATGTTTCTGTATTAAAAACACTTGGGGCTGGGAAAAGGACTAGAGGATGCTGGATATAGATGATATAGATATAGATATAGATACAGATACAGATAGATAGATATGTTTGTTCTGTTCTCTTTCTCAGTCCTAGATATTTGCTTTTGATTTTTGTTGGAAGCAGGGCCTTGGGATATAGGGTTTTTATTTCAAAAATTAAAAACTTAACACCAGCTATTTCCAGCTGTTATTTCTCAAGTAACTGTAAGCCACAAAGAACAAGTAATATGTCTGTTCGTGAAGTCCCAGGGATTTTTAAAAAATCTCAAATAGATCCTAGAGCACATCTAATGGGGTCCTTTTTTGTATAATTTTATTTTATTCTTCCTAAAGGCTGTCCTGTACTGACTTTTCTCCTTGAATGCCCACCCTAGTCCCAAGCACAAGGAAGAAGGGGGATGCATGGCACGGAGTTTATCTCAGCTCACACCCAGAGGGGTCACATTAGTCACTGTCAAGTTTCAACTGTTATATAAAGGAGGCAACTTGCCCAAAAAAATATGGAAAAAGAGGTTTCAGTGGGCTCTCCCAGACAGTGATTCAGAGTTCTACACCTACTCAAAATTCCTCTGAAGGTGTTTCCATCTCTCCTAGGCAGACTAGAAGACAAGCCAGCAAACACAGACTTCCAAGGAAAATGGCTAAATTTAGGCAGATAAATACTTCTTCTTGTGCAGATTGGAAATAAAGGCAGAGCCTAAAGAGATAACTATCAAATAAATTGCCAGTGATTGCTTTTGAACTGCCCAGGAATGATGGTATTTTATCTTGTCATCACATCTAATAAACAGAAAATGCAATTGAGTCACTCAGTAGGCAATTGGATTTGATTTTTCATTTCCCTTTGATGCTTATAATTCCATTTTATGTTAGCAGCAGAGAGGGCTGGGCTGTGACAGTGATAACAGATAATCTAGTAGTGCATATTTTTTCCTAGAACATCATCAAAGTAGCAAGTCGTGATAACCTCTAGCAGCAACAAGGACTAAAGATGAGACTTTCACATAGAGGCTTTTGCAGCATTACTGACATCATTACACTGCTGCTCTGTAGAAATCAGTTGGCATTTTTCAACATATAATAGAGCAACCTTCCTTCAGCAAAATTATGGTGTTAGCTGAACTAGTCTGCAAAGCCTGGAGGGGCTCATTTACAGAGGGGTTAATGGTCTAAATTCTGCACTTCTATGCCCAAAATCCAAGCCTCCATGCAGACATTCTCCCAGTTTTTGTATCATTCAGCAGCCTTTGCCTTGTGTTCTTCTGATCAAATATAAATTGCATGGCTTAGCTTTTTTTCACAGCTGTACAAACTACTTCAGCTAATGGTTACCTAACTTTCAAAAGCATAACAGCATTTGTACCACAACCCAGCAAATCCTCCAGACAATTCCACTCAATTCCTCTTCTAAAAGCCTTGAATTGATGTAGGTTCATAATTACCCAAGTATATTCTTAATTGTTTTCAGATCAATCCTCTTATTACAATTTTTTTCAGTCTCTCTCAATTAGGCTCAGTATAAGTGCTTCTAGCTGAAACATCCCAAGATAAATACTCTTGTGACTACCAAGACAATTGAGAGTTCAAAACACCATATAAACGTAACAGAATTTATCTTTTTGGGAACCCAAAAGTGAGACAGTATCTTGAACCTGATAGTTAGACAAATGAAGTTGAGCCTATTTGTCTCCTGCTGTTTTAACTCAGTGAGTGCTCCGTGCTTGTGACCTGTGCTACAGGGGCACCTGACTGCAATAATGCTGAGGCACAGGAATAGATTACCTACAGTGCTTATGGAAATGTCTAGCACAGGGAATTTTTAAGAACATGTTGGAATAACTGCTTCTGACAGTTGCTTAAGTATAATTGACATTACTTTCAGAAAAGGGGATTATCTTTCACGGGTTTTCCCAGACCTATTTTGTAGAATTTCATGGCAGACCAGCATTAAAACCATGGTGCAAATTTATAAAACAGCAGCAGTTCACAAACCTTGGGATGTGGCATGACTGTGTGGCCTTCTGAAGTTCCTTCCAGCCTGACATCCCAATTCCCTGGGTAGCTATAGACTGCCATGGATCCACTGTTCTCTGTGCCCCACTGTGATTTTAGAGGTCAAAGCACCAAATGTGGAAATTTATATAGGAGGCTGGTGATAAACATGCCTACACGTGATCATGGTTCTTGTACTGCACATTTCTTACCCTTAACCTTGGTGTTTGCACATATATTGTGATCTGGTTTTACTCCCCTTCTAGTTTTCTCAGCTGCTCTCTTTTCCTCTGGAAAGCACCACATTCTGAAGATTTTGGTGGACACTTCTACGTGTTTAGAATTTGTCCAAAGATCTTTGCATCTGACTGAACTGTATTTACAGATGAATGATCGCAACAATGAAAAAAATCTTGTTCGAATTTTAATTTGCAGTAGAAGTAACAACTTGGCTGCTACAGCCAATAAACTTTTATGTAACTAACTTTGTGAGGCAGTGAATGCCTTTCCCTATATATGATGGATTAGAAGTATGTAATACATTGAGTCAGCCCTAAGATCTCAACTTAGAAATAAAGAAACAAGCCCCAAGACATTATCACCTAAGAAAATAATTCAAGGTTCTTGAGTTCAATCTTCAGTATAACTAGCTTCATTACCAGCTAGCATAAACGAGCTTTTGATCCATGGTGCAATTTACATGCATTTATAGCGTGTTATAAACCCACACAATAATTTTATTTCTTTATCTAGAATTTGCTTCTTAGCAAGTATTTTCTGACAAGAAAGCACCTTCATGGCTCCATGAGAACAAGAATATTTGAAGATTCTGGTGATAGATAAAAACTAGGCATGTCTAAAACACCATTAAAGCTGTAAAGCTAGTCTATTTTTTTTTTTACCCTTAAAATTAAGGACTACATAGCTGATATTCCAAAGCTGTATTTTTTTCCCTCGTCTTCATTGTTATTATTTCTGGGTTTTACTCCTTAGTTTAAGAAGAAATTGTAGATGCTGAGAACTGAGTTAAGATATGAAAACCATGCAAAACCCCATGCTTCATATAAAACAGAACTCTGTCAAGTTTAAGAGGTTCATATGACCTTGTTCATACGTGCCAAGGAGGAGAGGAGGAGTTCCCCTTAAACCCTATGGCATCAGTAGTCTTTATATTCCAATAACAAATCAACTAAGTGCACACAGTATAAAACTTAACCTTAGTCTTATGTTTATATCCTGATGTTTTCCTGTAAACCAACCAGAAATTAAGAATGTGCTTACCTTTAGATTTCTTAAATAAAAATAGAAATTAACCAAACCAAAATAAATTAAAAGCAAACAAAATAATTCTCCCCTAAATAAGATTATTTAAAACATTATATATATATATAGATAGATATATATAGATATAAAATCAGGCAATTCCTGATTGAGTAAAGCCATTGGCTTATGCCTAGAATATAAAGAAGATCATATTTTCCCCCATTGTCCTTCAGATGGAAAAAAACCCAAACCCAAGCAAACACACTGTCTGCAATATCTCACACTTTAACATGATATCAAAGGTGAAGATCAAACCCATTTCTACATAAATATTTAGGGAGAGCCCCTCAACACAAGAATTTTGAAACTTAAAAGGGTTTAGGCAACACAAAACATCTTGATGTTCCACGGAGAAACAAGATCAATAAACTCCAACCAAGCTGAAATATTAGTTCCAAGGTCCTTGCATAAATTCTGGATTTGAAGATAACCATACAAGATATCAGATAGTATATATGTACTAATTTATATTCAAATATTTATATTTTATTCAGAATCTTACACACATACTAATGTGTGACATTCAGTTAAAGTACTACATATTAATGTGCAATCATAATGGTGTTTGAAGGAAGGGAAATGACACCCATTACTCTACTTGTTCACTCCCTCCTCACCCAGCATGCATTTAAATTCAGCCTATGGAGTATGAATAGCATAGCTGTCCCAAACATTACATAAAGCAGTCCAGTATATCCAAGCAGGTAGTATAAGACTCAAACTGTGGTAAGGAAATGGAAGACGGTTCTGCCGTCATCACTGTAGAGGGCAAGACTGGATATTAAAGTAGGTTTAACAACAGAAAAATAATCCTAATAAGTGCAGGCCCTGGTAGCATTATGCAGTGTTCAGCTTTATATAAGAGTAGGGGAATGGTTGTGGGGATTTTGGCTTGGAAGCCTGACAGTGAAGAAATTTGAGCATGTACCATGGATTGCCTACTCCTTAGTCTACTCCAAATATTTTATTTTATGCATACATAAAGCTCAACCAAAGTTATACCAGTTCAGTATGGCATAAAATAAGAAAGTAAGGCATTCAGAGAAGCAAGTCACGATACAATTACCATCAGCTTTGCATTTCCCTAAGATTTAAGAACCTGTAATTGAGAGCTGTGGGAAAGCCCCATCAAAGTAGGTCTAATATTATCAGGCTTTACTTAAATTACTGAACTACAAACTCAGTTTGACAGAGCTGCTTTAGTATGGTTCTACTGTTATTCCATTTTCACTTTTATTACCAAAACAAAATTGAAATGCAGGGCTTACATTCAGGAAATTACTTAAATACACTTCTGTTAGAATGGACTGCCCTTAATGAGGTCTGTACATGAAGTATAGTATCTTGCTGAAGGCTGATTAAATAGATCCTTTTAAAAATTAAAAAGGAAACAAAAGACCCCTAAATCAAAAACTTGAAGCCCAAATACCAGTCTGAATCTACCTTCACTTGGACTCCACTGCTGCTTGCTGGAGGTCTGAGCTGCTTGGTGGGTGCTCAGATTGTCTGAATTTCATCCAGGAATATGCTGAGCTGTTGACATGGCAGATGTCAGAGTTGCATGAGTGGAATCTCTGGTGTGTTTGGCAGGAAATTTAAAGCTCAAAATTGGGTATTACTTTTAGGAATCTGAAAGCAGGTGGTACACTGCAACTTGAACAGGAAGAGGAGAAACTGCCACTGACTTCAGTGAGAAGAGAGAACATGCAACCTGAGAGATCAGGGATCAGTGGGGGTGCCCAGCCTGAATTCAGACCACTACTCACACTGCATTTCTTACAGTCCTGTCCAGGATTCCTGCATTTCCCCCTCCAACCAGTGGATTGAAATTTGGGTTCCTGTAAAGGCAGAGTGATACAGGCCTTTCATTTGTGAAGTACAAACATTTTGGCAAGCCAAAAAGGTGCAAAAGTCAACTAGAAGGTCAGTCCTACTGTATATGCCAGCTCTTTCCAGGAGTTATCAATGGCACAGAAGATCAGAAGAAAGGACAGGCCCTGTATCAGTGCACTGTCCCTGCTCAGCCACACCCAGCAGCAGATGCTTTTAGAAAGACTACAGATGCCTCAGAGGCCTGAGGCATTAGAGCAAAATTTTCTGCAATACCACCACAATTTAAATCTCAAAAATCCTACACAATAATTAACATCAAGAGCTATTCAAGGAATTTGTACTTTGGCCAAAATATCCCCAGCCAATGACATGGTCACTGAGCACAAAAAGCCCAAAATCACATCTATGAACATGCACCCAAACCCTGACTGTGCCTGTTATGAGGATGGGTTTAAAGTGCACTGGGAAGTCAATGAGAGAGGAAACTGTTTTTTATCAGTTCTCTTTCCTGAGACCATCTCAAGAGCACTCAGGGAAGAAGATGTAGACTGCATTTGTTACATTGGTAATATATCTCCTTAAAATCCTCCAAAATTCCCAAATTCCTCNAATTGTAGATGCTGAGAACTGAGTTAAGATATGAAAACCATGCAAAACCCCATGCTTCATATAAAACAGAACTCTGTCAAGTTTAAGAGGTTCATATGACCTTGTTCATACGTGCCAAGGAGGAGAGGAGGAGTTCCCCTTAAACCCTATGGCATCAGTAGTCTTTATATTCCAATAACAAATCAACTAAGTGCACACANTTTCCTGGGGAAATGCAGAGTGCAAAAGGATTTGCTGGCATGAGTATAGCAGAACACATAAGGAATAAATTCAGAATTTGGAAGAAGTTACATTTCTCATGCACACACTGTTCTCTTGTACAGATACAGGGCACGTACACATACACAGAGAGCTCATGGTGCTGGAGATTCAGTCAGAAGAGAGAACAGGTAAAATTTATGAAGAAGAAAAATGTTAATCCTGAAGAGGACCAAAATTAGGTCTGCTGTGCCTATGAAAAGGCTTACATAGAATATAACATTTTCCAGATTCCAAACTAGTTGGCAATTCCAATCCTGAAGGTTATAATTAAAGACCAGCTTCACTGCAAAAAGGAGTGGAGCTGACAGAGTATTTTTCTTAGTTTTAGGTGATCAGGAGAGGAAATATGACAGAATGACAAAGAAAAATCTATGAAGAAAGATGAAGCAGTTCTTAAGCTTACTGAATTATCAATTACTAACTGACAGTGGGACTCCTAAAAATCCCACTGGTGCAGTATGACATTCAGTATGGATAGTGTGGATAACACTGACTGGTTTTGAAAAATACTGCCAGGAAATGTAGGGAGTGTCATTGGGCACGTCAGTAAAAGCCAAAGGTACAAGTGATAAATGCTCAGTGCAAAATGCGAGTGTGGGAGAATTCTGTGGGTCTGCATAGGATCTTCATTCAACTTCTGAGATGTTAAAACCAAACAAACTAAACTTTGCAATTGTTTTTACATTTAAGTTGTCATAATTTTCAATTAATTAGGCAGTAACTTGTTACAAACTTCAATAAGTAGCAACACTGCAACATTGTACATTCAAACTAACCAAAGAGTAGCAAAACATCTGCCCTATTTTAAGACAATTAAAATGAGATGTCCATGACATATTTTTACAAATTCATCATTTCTGGGATTTACTTCTGTTAATTCTGAAAAATACTTTTAATTTCAAGAACAAATACCTTGTAATTAATGTTTTGGGGTTTTTAAAAATAATCTAAACTCTAATCCTTCCTGTTCCAAAATAAAATAACTAGCTATTACTTATCTACTTGTAAGTAAATATGGCTCATCTTTAAAACACTGAAAAGTTAGTAACAGACACCATGAAATCTAAGCCATATAAGAAATCCCTATCAGTATGATAAAATCTTTCCATTTTGTCACATCCTTTTTCACATTACGTACTTTCATTGTCAGAATATCTACATGCAATAAGAAAATTCTTAATAATGATTTTCACATTCTCTATAGGTCCTTAAACAGAGGCAGTGTCGATTTGTTTAGACTGAATGGTTATTCTTATACACATCTTTACTGTCACTGAATTACTGCGGCCTGATTAAAGTTTAATGGCATGGCTACTCTGGTGATGAGCCTCTAGAGACTACTACGAACTGACAGATCTACTTGTTTCAAAGGGAGTAGAAGTGCTAAAAGTACATAAAAGCAGTAGCTGTACTATTTCAGATTAGCACTGCCTTCTCTAAAGACACACAGTGCAGCAAGTATAGCCTGAGCCTCTGACGTTACTCACACATTGCTCAGAAAGTTGCCCCACAGAGCTTAAAAAAAAGCCCAAACAAACAATTATTTAAAAATTATAGATCTCCATCAACAATTTCTGAAGAGGGCTTCCAAGAGCTTTGTGCTTCACAGTTCCATTTCTTGAACCTTTCTCACACAAGCTATTCCTATTGCACTACAGAAATCTCCAAAGTGCAATAAAACACCACAACATTTACAAGGGTTTTCTCCAGTTGTGAGCTTTATCTTATCTGTTCATACTAGAGCAAACTAGTCTCTCCAAAATCATGACAGATTCACTTTTGTAGCAACAGAAAACACTAACCAGGATCTGCCAATGCAGACTCACCAAGTTCTAACATTTGCATCTGGGAGGACTATTAGCATTAACAATGGTATTAGCATTACTGTGTTCTTAAAACATAAAAGAAATTGGATTCTTGAACATAAGTGGGAATTAGTCATCTTAATAAATAGTTCACAAATATGAGTTAAATCTCAGAAATTAATTTTCCATTGGAGGTCATTGATATTAAACATAATGTTGATTTTCCAATATTTATTCATTCTATGCTAACAATAAAAATTCATTCTGGACGACAAAAAAAAAGGATTAGCTCTTGAAAACAAAGTTTCTTATGCATTTTCTCACCTCTAGGCAACAGCAATTTTGTAAATTCTGTAACAGTTTCCTCATGGTTAGGACCAAAGATGCTATGGCCACAGCACTTCAGAGATGCAGTGGTACAGAATCTAATCCAATGTATTTAAGTAACTTTAGAAAAACTTCCAAGGTCCAATAATTACTTTACATGGACTACAAATACCCAGCTTGTAGAAGTCAGTGAAAAAATTAGTCACATTTTCTTCAGCAATTAGAAAAGCTTCACCTATAAGCAAATGGAAAAATCTGCTATTTTTAACATCACTTCAAAAACAAAGAAAAGGCTAAATATTGGTTGTAACTCTTGCAGTTGTCATCCCTGAAGTAGGAGGACCTGCATTAATGTGTTCTCTCAGTAACCTGTGTGAACTGAGGGCTATGATAAAGCTTGTGATGTTTCCAGCTGAAATTTCCTGATGCAGACAGCAGAAATGCAACCCTTCCAGTGAGAAGCAGCATTCCCTGCATGCGCTGTGCAGAGTCCAGGCACACTCTATATCTAACACTGCCATGCATCAAACACATTCTGCATGGAGTAATCAACTGCACAGTGCATTTTCAGTTACCTAAATGTTCCCACACCCTGTGTGGTTTCCCAGCATGGGCACTGCAGGAAGACCTGGGGGTTCCAGCAGTCAGGAGCCAAAGGAAGGCTCAGTACACCACTACTTGTTGGACTGACAAGTCTAATATACAGAGATATTGGACAAATGGTGAATCCATGCAGACAGAATTAACAGTCTGGGGAGGGCCCAAGGCAAAAATAAATGCACACACATCTAGAAGTGAATCCTGACAATGCCCCAGGGGAAACAACCACCCATTAGACTGGTTTCACTTTCACCTGATCTATTCAGGCCCCTTCACACTTCTCTGACAATGGACTCAGGGGAGGCTGTGCACAGCTTCCTCCAAGCAAAGGGGTGACTGTTAACTCAGCTACACACCTAGTGGGTGAAGCTTAACAAATGAATGTGATCTTGCAATATATGATAGTCTGCTAGCTAGAACAGTAATAAAGACCAGGGTCTAATTTCTTCATTAGGCTCAGAGCCATAAAAGAAATCTGTCAAGGTGATGCTTTTTATCACTCCAGACAGGCTCAGGTGGCAAACTCCACGTTCCAATGCTGAAGTTACTCTTTTGAAAGATTTTGAGAATCAATGAGGTACAAAAATACCAGAAACAGAACAAAACTCACCTGAGAAACTACAGTCTTGACTGCGCTCCATACTCCTATGCTAATCATGCACTTTGTTCACAGGATGTTTCTATTTATATATTGTATATTTAAGCCTACAGTTATAAGTCTACGAGGCCAAGTAATTAATTTTCAATTAAGTTTTGTTTATCAAGATATAAATTGAGTACTACAGAAAATATGCACACAAACATACTCCAGATGCAAAACAACCTGTAAACATTAGAGCTTTGCAGAGCAGTTTTCTGTATGAAACCATATAACTTGCAGATAAAATTTTACTATACCACAAAATATGAGCTATAGTTTACAGCAGAAAAACCCACTTTTTTTTTTTCTACCTCCTGATTTTCACATAGGAATATCATAATCAAAACAGTGTAAGAATATACTTGTATAATATATGAGATCCTTTTGCCAGAACAATAATTTAATAGCATTACTCACCTGGACCAATTTTTATCATAACATCTACACAGTAAGGGCCCAATCCTTCCTTCACATTAGTTTACTGTACAATGTCAGGACCAAACTCTTCATTTATAGTAGCATGAGAAGATAACCTCATGGGAGAGATCACTGAAATATGATCTGTTATTCTGCTAATACAGTTGGGATTTGTTTCCTTTGGATTTGTTTGTTTTCCTTCAAACAAACAAAATTAATTTCAAATTTTTCATCTTTCATACAGAACTTGGTACTGTCAAGAACCTAAAGTAGTCAGCAAGTCCATATTCAGTATCAGTGTAACTAACACTAACTCATTCAGTGTAGCTAAACTCATTCCTTACTGATGGCTTCCAAGCTACTCCCAAGAGCATCCTGTGCTCCCACAGTAATTTTCAGTGACTGACTGTCAGTAAATCTCCACTTATCTAAACCAAATTTCTTAAGACTCTGAGAACCCCTAAGTACTGTGGTCTGCCATGACAGCAGACCTTCATAATGCTTTAAATGAAACCACAAACAAAAAATGTGAAAATATAAAATTAGACCTAGAAAACCATCACCAAACTAGGACTCATTAAATATCTACTGCATGTTTGCTCCTTCTGGATAAGCTTAACCATGCCAGAAATATTTGGAATTTTGTACTCCACAAATTCCCAACATAAACCATGAACAAAATGTCTCTCAGACTATTACAACTTGTATTTTAAAAGCCCTCCAAAAAGCTGGGGGGTGGGGATCATACATTTCAAAATTATTCATGAAAAGGGAAACATTTTTACTTTACCCAATCCTCTTTCAATCATAAGCAATTCATCCAATCCAAGTGAAGCTGCATTGCATATGCACATGAAACACTCATTTATTTCTCAAATATACCATTCCCTAGATGAAACTTCAATTACCTTTTTAAACGAGGCATCTCTCTTACTTCAGCTAATTGTGATTTAAGGAATTAGAAGTCAGACACATAGCAGAAGTACATGTAGCTTGCTTCATTTTTATTACTGTTTCTATATCAAAATGTAAATAACTTAATCCCTGAAGTGCAAATTCACTGACAGAAGTCAAAAAGAATATTGTGAAAAACAGATATGTGGAATAAATGCCTGCCTTCACATGCAGTTATAGGATCTTAATTTTAATTTTTTTCTCATAAATCAGAAGATTATTTCAGGATGTCATCAAGCTGTAAACACTCCCGTCTTCTCCTCAAATCTAGATAAGCTCTTTCTGTTCAAAACTATAAATGAAATTTCCCTTGCCTGCTTGAAATCTTCCCAAAGTGTGCCTTATTGCTAGTTATCTGTCTTATCTGTCTTATCCCTAGGCTTCCCCACAAACAAAATTTCAATCAAAAATGCTTCAGCCCTTACAAATTCAGGTTCTGATGCAATCCTAGGTCTCATGGATATCTCAAAAAAGAAAAATCCTGTAACTTGAACAAGCTTACTGAGAAAATATGTAGGATTACAGGTGCTGGGGTCACGTTATTTAAATTTCCTCAGAACACAGGGTAGGTCTGAACTATGATAAAAGGGCTGTGCAGAGGGGTTTTCATGCCAGTGTACCTGTTACAGTGGAAACACACATTTCAGTTTAACAACTGTTATTTATGATTCTAGAAATACCATTAGCTACTATGGTGATGGAAATTGATTTCACGGTAATTTTGAAACTTTTAACTCCATTGGAATTTGTACGTGACTGTAGGCATCTGTTTACAGTCTCCCCTCCTGCAGCTATTTGAACAACTGTACATGGTAATTTAGCAGCCTAAAGTATGAAAAACATGAAAGGTCAAGTTTTCACACTAATTTAAGTCCTTCTGGTTTGTAAAAAGGTTGCTAGCTTTTTGTTATTCTCTTGCAAGTTCAGACAGAGATTTTAAAATGAGATTGACGGGTTGAAGATTTTTTTTTTTACTGGTAGTAACTGTCCTGCTCTTTTCAAACACCTGCATTTTATTGTCAGCATATCTTGTCATTTATTCAAATATACTGCATGAGCAATTTCTCACATTGCATCTCATGAATATATAATCCACACAGAAAATTAGCACACAGCAGTTGGTATACTCTTAGATGAAAAATCTACCAAAAGCTTTTTTTCTTCACATTTTAATTGTATGTTCGTACCACCTATACAATTTCTATGCTTCAATAGCAAACTTACAAGGCACAGAACACTGTAGACAACCCTATCAAATCAAACATTCTGCATTATCAGTTACATTGGTATTTGAATTTTCTTTTTCAGCCTCTTTTTTTGACCTCTTTCATATTTTCTTGTTTTCTACCTGCCCATTGACATGAAGGAAAAATGGATAGTGGTTATTGATAGCTACTATGAGACCTGTTTAGTAATCTTTTGACTTGACCTCTTTTTCTAGGGACATACAAATTATAATACCTATTTAAAATCTAACTGCTCCCAGCACTTGAAAATTCCACCCAGGAGAACAGTCAAAAATATGAAGCCTGAGGGAAACACTGCATTGGAGGATGGTAGCTAGAATTTAGATAAAATTTCCAAAAATAGTTTAACAATGAAAAATGACAATGATTTTCAGGAAGACTCAGAATTCCTGATCCCATTTTCATTAATTAGTCAGAATAATCTAAAAATTCTACATGTATTCTGAAAACAGAGCTGACCCTTACCACCACAGCCTTTTAAGTAAGCAGCAACATTCTGAACAACCTCTGGAGTTGCAGGAAGGGGCAAGAGTAAGCACACAGCAGTTTTACAATATATTCTCACAGCTCATGGGACATTAGGTTTGGATGCTCAGAGAACAGGGGAAGCCAAAAGCATTTTTTTCACCTTTATCAAAAAACCCAGAGCAGCAAGGCTGAATTCAAAGTCTGTGTTTGGGAATGTGTCACCTTCTGTCTACTCTACATGCATCATCACCTTCAGATGCCTAGAAGAATTCAGTTAATGCTACACATGATGGCTCATTGCCTACCAGCTGGTTATTATTATCAGCTTCTAGCCCAGTTCTGAATAAAATGAGTGCATTACTTTTGACCTAAGAGGAACTGTATGGCTCAGTTTGAGCTTATTGCAACACCAGCTTCTTTTCCTGTGGAATAATACAGCTGAGATCAGCTAGAACACTCAGTTATAGGAGCTCTCTAGTTTCTGGAATGAGAATGACAACAAGCTATTCAGAATTTCAAAAATCTGGGATCAATTTATTTTTCTTGATTTATCTTTCAGAATTTAAATGCAATCTCCCAGTCCCTTCTTTTCCCTCATCTTACCCAGGGATGCAGGATGACTGAAAAGAGAGTGAAGGTTTGGGAGCTAGAGAGAGACAGGCAGACAGAGTAGGTTTAATATTTAAACTTGCCTATTAACTCAAAAGAATGAGGTTATGTTAGAAAAAATTCTCTTTGTAGTTGCAGATATGTACATAGATGAAAAATAAATCATCTCGCACCCATCCCCTATGGCAATGAGCTGCATTTATTAAACAGGGAGCCATTTCACCAGTCTGGAGTGAAGCAACAAAAAACTGTTCATTCTCTTTTGACTGCATTCAACAACTATCTTGGTCAGACCATCTTTCTCTAAAGCTCCTGGCCATTGGCAGTAAGAATCTTGTCAGCCAGATCTGTTCTGATATAAATTAAAGTAAGTCATGCTACTTACTTGTTGCAACACATTATGGCACCTCTTTAATTCTGATTTGTTGACTGAGGGTGCTTTAGTCACAGCCCAGGTACCCATCTCAAAGGGAACAGGACTTTGACTGACAGAACAAAACTTTGTAACTGTAAAAAACTCCAAGCCTAAATCAAATCAAAGCAACAAACAAAACAAACAAACAAAGTACTGGACAACAAACTTTGTCTGAAATATACAAAAGATAACAACTTAATCTTTAATGCAAACAATTTAACCAACGCAACTCTACAAGAAAAATACACTTGGTATTTTGGGTAAAAGAGGTGTCCCTCTACAGTGTCAGTGCTCAACCAATCTATTGAGCAACAACACAAAGAGAATTATGCAACCTCATCAATAACCTTACTGCACAAGGTCACTGCTTATGCACAATAACCAGATACATGGTAATACAACCAACTGTAATATCCATTTTGGTAAAAAAAACATCTACTGGACAAATATAAAACATGTTAGATGGCTTATATTTAATAAACTTTTCAGAAACCATAGAATAACTCCTTTAACAGTCATTGGAAAAGGGATACAGTTTAGTTGTAAAGGACTAACTAAATATCCATCAAAACAGTAATCTGTGTGCACACACCAACTGCACAGCAAACATGGGTGAGGAGGATAAATAGAGGTTCATCCTAAATACTTTTTGATTAATGCTAGGGTCCAAAGGCCCCTATTACAATTAGGTGCTGCTTGTCCTAACTGCATCATTTTTTTTTGTTATGTAAGAGAGATGGTCCCTGTACTCGGGATTTGACAATATTGTATTTATTCTGGAAATATTATGCCTAGGTCCAGAAAATGCCAAAATGCTGATGGGTTTTTGATCCTGTTTTTGCAACATGCTAAGCTTTTCACCTCTGTACTTTTAATAAGGAGAGTTTTGTACAGAGCAGTTAAAGGACAAGCAAAGAGAAGAAGAAAGAAAAATGCTGTTTCCTCCAGTCCCCTACAACATTGATCTATTCCTGAAAATACCATCCAGTTGCAGGGTCAGTACAGAATTCCAGAGACAAACCAAGTCATGCATAAGCTGAGTTTTTGGGGAGAGTTTTTCACTGCAAGTGAACAAAACTTCAAATCTACTGAAGCACAGAATCATACAAAGCACAGAATCTTCTGGATAGAAAGAGGTCTCTTGAGAGCACTTAGTCCAACCCCACTGCTCAGGAGGGTCAGCTAGAGCAGCTTGTGCAGGACCATGTCCAGACGGGGTTTGGAATATCTCAAAGAATGGCTGAAGTCTAATCAAAAAAGTCCTAGTGTAAGTTTGGCTCCCTCTGATTTTCAGGAAAGACTGACATTTTCTTAGGTGACAGGCAGCTTGGTTTGGTGCTATTGTTTCAGTCTCTGTCAGTTCAAATAGCTCTGCAGCAGTTTCTTCTGCTTCTTTTCCCAACAGAAGGGCTGACTAATTATTTTTAAGCAGCACTTTGGGTTTTTATAAAAGCTGAAATCAGCAAAATCTTAACAACTGGGAGTCTGTACCCTTAAAACATACAAATATTGTATTCTCTGGCCATAACCTTCTGTCATCCACTATGGGAACAGTGTCCTAGGCTGACACATAAAAGACAGCTAACTAAAATGCCACAGTATTCTCTTCCTGTTGCCAATTCATATCTAAAAGCTGAGAGAAAAATACACTCCTGGTGACAGCTTTGAAACAAGTCAATGTGTGACAGTAATCAGTTCTCTTCTGTCAAGCTGGATTCCAAGAAAAAGAACAGGTTTTTTTAGGCTATGTGCCAACATTGTCAAGGAATAAGAACAAAGGCACAAAGTGGAACTTGGCTAAATCCCTCAGAAATAAAGGCTATGGGCTTTCAGTGAATAGGGCTGCTGGGTACCTGAGAAAAGGACAATTCTGGTAGATTGTGAAGAAGTCAGGTTGTAATGGCTGGCTCAAAGAAGGGCTCTGAAATAGTGAGAAGAAGCAACAGAAGAGGACATGTCTGTTCAACAGGTTTGTGGAGTTTTTGCAGGATGACAGAAACAGAAAATAAAGATTTCCCAGTGCAAAAACAGAATAGAGAAGAAATTAAATTATGTGGGGAGAATCAGAGGACTTCACATCATCTACAAGGATATGATAAAAATCAAACAAAGAACCAGTATGTCGGTAATGTCAGCGCTATCTGCTGGAGTGAGGGACTGATGAATGGCAGTGTTTATGATGGAAAAACAAGATTCAGAGCTTTATCACATCAGGGAACAAAAATCAAACATAAAGGTGAGACTGAGCAACATACAGTCCCACCCCTAATGAGGGAAAACTCCTATCTTTTCCTGTCTCAGAGCTCTTCCCTATTGTCAAATCACAAGAGCAAAAAATCTGAAATTAGAGAGTAAAAACCTGTTATGAACTTCTGGAGTGACAACATTACTGAGAGGAAATGTAATTTTATTTCTCAGTCCCTAACTGAAGGTCTGTCTGTCCTACCCCTTCTCAACAGAAGCAAAACATTTTAATAATACTGAAGAAGCTGTTCTGCAAACCCAGGCATATGAATGTGAAAACCATATCTGTAAAGCAAATAAGCCTGGACTGGCTTTAATCAGTGGCCTAAATGCAGTCTAGGAGACACCTCGGTAGTATCACAGGAATCAGGGGCTAAGAGACCTCTGGAGACCATCTAGTCCAACCCCCCAATAGGCTGTTGTGTATTTCCTCAGCTTCTCCACTTTATATTTAAAACCCAATACCTCCCTTTGCTTTGATTTACCTTTAACTTTAGCAACCATGACATAGCTGCTAGCCTTTTTGTCTCTTATGGCACTTCACATGTTGACAGAAGGTGTAATCCATAGTCTCAGTACAAATCTTCAGATATTTAAAAATTAAGATGAAACTTCTCTTGGTTATGTGGAAGTCACCAAGAACAAATCCTTCAGGTTTCAGGTAGCCTTTCTTAACAACAAAAAGTGTTGATTCAGTAGTTAATTGATACGGTGCCTTTGGCCAAACTTGGTTAAGAAATTTCTGCACTGTAAATTGGAACAGAGAACAAAACCTGATTTAATATATAAAATAATTCTCTCCACATGCCCCAGGCCCTTCCAGAACTCATTAAACTTCACAATTTCATAATGATGTGCCAACTAAAGGGAATAGCAAGGTGTAGAAAAGGCAAAGGAATGAGAAACACTGAATCTGTATTGCAGGAGAAAAAAACAACCATGGTTGTCCAAACATGGATTTACTGCCCTTGCCCCCTGCCCTTCCTCTCTGTCCTTCAGTTCACTCAACAAATCTCTGAACAGAGCATTGACTAAAGAACAGGGCTCACCATACACGAATCAAGTTTTCAGCAGCATTTGTAGATTTGCGTAAGTTCTTCCATGGTTTTACTGCTGAATTTGTGTTGAGCAGTGTATGCTACACAACTAACAGAAGCATAATATTCATCAGTTACTGGATAGGGCAGATCTTGGGCTTTGGCCTTGAGACTAAACTTACTGAAAACAAATTTCAGCAGAAGTAGAATCTTGTCAGCAACTACAAGGCAATACAGCCGTCCAAATTTCACATCTGAGGCAAAAGGACTCCTGCTGAACCCAGGTGGCTCTGGGCTGAAAACAGTGCTTGCACTGTGCATCCATCATTTGTGAGTCAACTGCTTTTAATCTCCTTTCATGATAGAGACCGATACTAATCATTTGCACTGCACACATTCTCTGACGTGGTTATGCAAACACCATAGAGCCGAGCCTTAAAGCTGTGTTCTTGAAAAGAAAACGAAAATGAGCCAGGAAAAGTTTGCTGAAAGTAACCAAATAAAATAGTCTGTATGAGCTCAAAACACGAACTAACTTGCAGTTAACTCAAGGCTCCTTCTCTAAATGCTTGAGTGTCACATCTGAGACAGCCAGAAAGAAATCCCCGTCATTTAAATCACATGGTTTACGGGGCTGGGGCTCCAAGAACATCATGACATTCGTAACGAGGACTCAGCAAGGATCGCCCGTTCCTCTCTCGAGTCAACGAGCACCTCGCTGTCACGTCCCTGTTCCCACACTGCAGCCAGAGAACAACGCCAGCAACTTCTGCAGCCGTCCTGAACTCCTGCAGCCGCCACCTCCATCGCTCGGGCGAACAGCTCCCGACCGGCTGCCGCCTCCCGCATGTCCCGGCCGGGCACCGGCTGCCAGGCAGCGCTTCGCAGGTGCGAGGAGCGCCGGGCACGGCGCTGCCCCGCGGGGGGAAC
>WEIU01015186.1:363153-450201 GCA_013389925.1 Aegithalos caudatus
GAGGGGCTCCGGGAATTCGCGTGCGGCTGCGGAAGGGCGGGCGACGCGCTGCACCTGCCGGGAGGTGCTCGGTCACTCGCCGCGGCTTTGCCCCTACGCCTAGAGCAGGAATTAGAGGGCTTTTCTTACAATAGAAAGAAAAAATAGACATTGTCATCTAAATTTGCTCTAACAGCTGGTTTTCATGCCGTAGCATCTCGAGAGAGTCGGTAAGTTAATTAGTGCTTAATGATACCTTTAGGATGCTGTGCTTAAATCACTTCGACGCATGTCCGCTACCGCGTAAATCAGATTGTTTCACGATGAAAGAAAAACCTAAAAATCACTGTAGTTCTCTTATCCTGGCTCCACCAAACGCGCATTTATAGCGGTCATGAAGAACCGATTAGCGCAAAACTTCCTGCAAGACGGAAATGGATGCACGGATAGCAGGAGCCTGCCGGAGATGCAAGATGTGGTTAGGCATAATTTTCAACAATCACTAGTAAATTGCATTTTGATAGTGGCAGGCAGACAGAAGTATTATAGAAACTGTACCATTTAAGACTATCAAAGATAAAAAGCATTCTGTTGTCAATTAGTACAATTCGTTTTGGTTTAGTTGCTCCCAGTGCAATGTCTAAATAAGTCGTAAAAAGCCAAGAGAAATAAAATTTGAGAACGCACAGCCTTAATGGTGAAACGATGTATAACTACCTAAACACACAAGAGGAACTACTTGGGGGAGAGAGGGACATTGACACCTGAGTGGGTGATAATTACTTTGAGGAGAAAATGCTTCTGTTTACTAGAGGGAAACAAAAAGCTTTAACGCAATCCCTTAGAGACAACAGACTGAATAGTGTTTCATATCAATAAATATTTACTGACCAAAGCTTTATGCTTTTGCACTTTGGTCTGAATTGCCTGATCTAGGAATAGTCCTTCCCAATTTTTCCCTTGACATTTCAGGCTGAAATGAAAAGGATTTAGCTTTTTAATTTTTGTTATTAATCATGGTGAGTAATTTTAATGCTTTTTTTACACTATGAATAAGAGATTATAAGAACTTTAGTATTGTATGGGAAGTCACAATCTGGAAGAGAGAAGGATGCAGACTTTAAGGCAAGAGAGACTTTAAGGTTATCTGACATGACATCTTGTATTTCACTCTACAAAAATTGGGTAGAATGCAGTCTTAACCCCAAGATAAACAGATATCACAACAAGACAGTTGTAAAGGTATCAAGAATTGGACAAGCTGCTGCTTTCCTTGCCTACAGTCTTGTTCTCATTGTTACAAATTTACCTCCTCATAAGCCTACAGCCATCTTCCAACTCCATGATTGTTACTAAGCTTTTCATCGCTGTGTTTAGAAACTGAGGAAACCAGTCCTACTCCATTCCAGAGCTCTGCCATCTGGTCATCTCTTCACCACTGCTATAGGTCTGTTAACCCAGATAAAATTGCCTATTTCTGTAGCAAGGTCAAGGCATGTGAGCAAGGTACCTCTTTCATCTTCCTGAAGAGTGATTCTCTTCCCAGAGCTTAAGCAGGTCAGACTTCCCTACACCAAGAACTACTGTTCTCTCTTTCATCTCTTTTATCTCCTGAGGCTCACTGTTGACAGCTGCTTGTTATTTGTTAATCAAGGTAACACTTTCTTTGCTGAAGCTTTAATTGTAAGCTTTCTACTTGTAAGTAAGGATCACAGGACACCAGGAAAAGTGACCAGAACAGCAAGTAGTTTGTTCAGGTCATTCCTTTCTTCACCAGAAAACCTTGTTAAAAAAAAAAAAAAAAAAAAAAAAAAAAAAAAAAAAAAAAAAAGCACATCTGAGAAACCATGGGACAGATAACTTGTCATCATACACACCTTCAGCTCATTATGCCCACCATACAATATTTAGGCAACTTTTAAATGAGATGTAATTACAGCAGCTGTTGAGAAATACAGACTTTGAATGTTAGCATTTAGCAATTAGCTTACTGACCTCACCAAACAAAGTTTTCCCTGTCAAACTGTTATAAAGCAAAGGTATTTTTCGTTTCCCTTACAGAATCACTTCAGGCATTAACTTGTTTCTGGGGCTCTTTATGCCTTATCTTAGTCATCTACACATATCTTCCTAAATCAAGGCCACAGCTCTGCCCACTTGCTGGCTATCACACATCACCATCACTCCCAGAGTTCAACAAAAACTCAAGGTGCACATCAATTCCTGCTCAGTACCTTCCCTTCCTTTGGCTTCCATAGCTGAAGGGAAAACCATAAGCCCTGGGTTGGGATGGCAGCAGTCACTGCAGAAAAGGAAAGTGGCCTTCAGGCTTCCACTGATAATTTAGCATTTCCAGCAGAAGCTTCTTGCAGTGAACACAGCCTGGGGGTCAGATGAACAGCTGCAGAGAACTGCATAGAACTGGTAGCTACTACTTTTCCTTCAATCAGCTAAAAGACATTTTGGATGCATGTTGTAGTGGGGGAGCTGGAAATGTGATCTATAAGGATTTATTATTTGGGTTTTTTGTGCTGGCTGGTTTTGGTTTGGTGAGGTTTTTTATGGTGGAGGAAAAACACCCCCACATCAAAATCTTAATTTACCAGCTTGCACTTTGCCTTATCAGGCGAGAGACAGGAAGGAAAATTCTTCAACTTTTTACATATGAGGCACGAACTTCTTTCTGTCTGGGCCCTGTGTTAGTGGCTACCTGGGATGCTGCTGCAAGCTGCTTCACCCTTCAGTAAAAGAGCAGTTTCTCTGCTCAAGCTTATGAAACCAAACCTATAAACGTATGCAGGTTTTGGCCAACCATGTATCTGAAAGAAATATTGGCAGCCAAATAAAAGTCTTCCAACATATCTTTTGGACTAGCACCTGCTTTCAACACACCTTTGTGTAAATACTGGAAAGAAATGGAGGAATTAAAAGCATTCTCTAATTCAGAATTGGAAACAGCAGTGGAGCTTAAGAGCAACATTAGACTGAACAGTAATTAAAAAAATTAAAATGCCTGTCCACTCAACAGAGATGAGAAGTAGCATGTTTGAAAAAGTGAAAAGACAAGCCCAATGAAAGTCTGGCTATTTCTGAGAACTTGCTCTGTGTGTAATAAGAGAAGTGTTGTGTCACCAGCACAAAACGATCTTTGCTGCATCCCAGAAATACCTGGTGTGGCACACAGTGCACAAAGAATGGCTAGGAAAAGCCTTTCTGGTTTTACAGGATCCTGATGGAAACCAAGCACTCTTTACATTTGATGAATGAGCTAGGGCTGACCACAGATGCAAAGAGGTAAGTTAAGATGTTTAAAGCTTAGAAGAGATCCAAAAGCTGTGGCTGTATCAGGGGTTCCTTACAGGCAGCAGGCATGTGGCACACGGTCAGTGCCACTGGAACTTACACTGGCACTGTCGCAGACAGAGCTGACAGCTGCTCTGATGCTCCCACAAAGCAGCCTGCATCTTGTATAACAGAGAAAACAGATTTGGTGGCTTTGAACTAAGATGCTTTTAGGAATGAGTGAAATAAAACTTTGATCCTTTAAGGAGACAAGATTGCAGGCAAAGACTCCACAACAGCCATGGGACTAAGCTACATATAACAATTGATTTGAGTAAATCATTAAAGAAAAGAGAATGCCAACAAAAATAAAATAAACAGAAAAGCAACACATAACAGAAATAAATGCTAAAATTTTATTCTGAAATATTACCAGTGATGAGTGATGTAAGTGAAGAGGAGAAAGGAGTAGTGTTTGGTGGGACTGACCACATAGACCGCATTTTGCAGATCTGTTCTCCATATTTTTCCACCTCTATGAGTAAAGGAGAACTAAATGTACTACAAATCTTCTTTAAATGAAAGAGAGCAAATAAATCCCCCGAACAAGTGAGTAATTTCAGAACTCCCATTATCAGGAAACCACATGCATTAGAGCAGCAGCTGGCATCATGTAGGAGGATGAAATTTATTTTTCTGCACTCATGCAAGAACCAGTACTGCAGCCTAACCAGAGGAATCAGTTTAATACGTGCTAGGTATGCTTTTTATTTGCAAATTAGCGGGTGAATGTACCAGATGTTATGAGTTGAGCAGCCACAAAAATTATCTGATAAGTTTCAATATTCACTAAATTTTCCAGTGTTTGTTTGCGTCTCAGTGGTGGGAATTCCTGAAATGACATGCTGTGCTGTGTTTTCATGGGCAATTACTTTAAGCAGTTCACTAACCTGGCTAACCTGTGTTGTTAAACATAGACAAAATTGTCAAAGATGCTTTCCTTCAGTGAGGTCAAGCCAAAAAAAAAATCAGCTAAAACCAGAAGGAACCTAAATTGTCAAAGCTCATAAGTCTGTGCATGAGGAATCTGATCCCTTGAGGAATGAGACTGGGTGAAGGGAGGAGGGAGACTCTGAGAAGTAGTAAGGAAGTTAACTATAGAATTTCCTTGCTTTGTTTCACTAACCCACTTGCACACTACAGTCACAAAACCATACTGCTTATGTCCAGGCTTGGCATCTCCACTTCTTCCTTATTTAACCAATCCCATCTGTTTTGAATTCTTTAATCCTGCCTACCCTAGCCTCCCACATAAATTTCTCACTGTTTTCCTCGAAATATCCATTAATCTCCTCTCTCAGCTCGGGCTCTAATCCCATGCATCCCTTCTCCCCATTGTGACTGCAATCGTTGCAGTAGTGTCAGTCACTCTGTTCACAGTCTGCCTATGCATACTAACCCTTCTCCTCCTTCATTCAGTCCTCTCCTTCTCCAGACAGATTTGAAAAACACTAACAACTATTAGTGATAATTTGGAACATTCATATTCTGTTGCTATGCTGCTCATTTTGTATATGATTTAGGTTACGACCTCCTCCCAGTAATCTTTGTAGGCACACTCACTAATTCATTAGGGTTTTGTCATCTCCTCCCTCAGCCCTACATTAATCACTTTATTCTTTCTTAAGTGTGGTTGGTTCAGCTACTGAGACATAGACTCATGGGAACCTTTATCTGCACTGCAGATAATGAGCTCTGGTCACTCCTCATGCAGCTATCCTTCCCTAAACTTGAGTGTAAGAACACCCTCTAAATAACAGTATTTTAAGGCATGATTGGCACCTGGACAGCCAGAAGTTGCATGCAGACAGCAGTGAAGTGCTAGAGGTGCTGATGAGCAGGAGCAGACTGAGAGGGAGACTGAGAGGGTTCCCTCTCCTCTGAGGATACCAGCCTGGGATGGCAGCATCCCAGCAGTGGTCCCTCCAGGCTCACTGCTCTGTATTACACTGCAGCTGCTCTCAGACACAATATTGACTTATTTCAGTGGAGAAGCAGCTTTGACACGAAGGACCCAAGAATGCAAGCACTAATAGCCATGTAGTTTTGAGCATTTACTCAGAAGTGCAGGAGGCAGCTTTAGTTTTTTCTCAGAAGAAGGAAAATTAATTAAACTTTTACATCAAAGCAATAGCTTTAATTACCAACTCACTGGATGAAATGCAGCAGCAGCTCCTCTTCTCCTGGTGTGTTGTACAGGCTCTTGGCTGTGCTCTCTGGGGAGAAGCAGGAAGGGGAAGCCTGTGTGGCACTCACGAGGATGAGGAACACAGAAAAACTTCACATCTCTCAGGAGCTCAGGGTCAAAAATTTGTGGGGGTTGTTTCCCAATTTTTAAACAACCTCTTTGCTTATCAGTGGATTTGACAGTGCTTCAGACTGCATATGCAGTGCATCTTCCCTTCCTCCTGCTGCACTGAAACAGAGAGAAAAAAAAAACATACTGCATATTTCTTGTTTTTTTTTACCAGAACTACAAAGTTAGCATGTGCAGATTAATAGTACAATATCTGGGATTTATTTGCTGCCCAAAATGAATTTTAAAACTTCTTTTTTCAGTCTTGTCAACCTTTGGGTTGTTGTAATTAATCTCTTTAGTTTCCCTCAGTAATTTTCTTCACTTCAAGACTTGCCTGCTTATTATTAAATATCTGGCTACTGCAAGTGCCCACGACACAGAATAGGTAGGTGGTTTTTATCAAAGTTATGCTTCCTCTTGGTTGTGGCATCACAATTTCTTTTGTATCTAATTATTCTTGAATGCTATGTGAGAAAGTTTCATTTGTAAGTCTTGATATTAGTTTTATTAATAACTGAAAGAAAAAGTTCTTTTCTAAAAACTGCTAACATAGAACTTGATGCTGGAGTACATACTTCACTGCTTATGAAATTCAGAACTGGTCAACAAGTCCTGTATAGCTCTAAGCAGTCGCTTTTAAGACTGGAACTTACCTTTGATGCACTGTCCTGAGCTGGCTCCATGCACCTGCAATAACTGTCTTCAAAGTATTATGGGAGCTTTTGTTTTCTGGAAAAGTTTTGATCTATTACACAAGTTTCTGGGAAACTGGAATTCATTGAATGAATACATTGTTGTGTTGTAGTTAAAACTTTTTAAACAGAAAGATGCACAGAGTTCCATAGGACTTGTATTTTCTTTCAGCAGTGAAAAACGTGTAGTCCTCATGTAGTCCCTGTGAGATTGCATAGTTGTCAGAATTTCATATACAGGCGTTTTGTCAGCAGAGGAGCTGTTCATTGCACACAGTGGCTCTTCAGAATATTAAAGGGAGGAATGGTGTCTCTTAGTTTTCAGAACTGTGTTTAAATTAGGTCCCAATCCATTTCCCCTAAGACGTATTTATAACTATCTGTGCTATTTCAATTTGAAAAGGGAAGAGATCAAATCAGCAGGGTAATGTTTCAACAATATACTTATAGATTGTTCCTCTTCTATGTTGTCAGGGAAATGCTCTCCTTCTCAGTGAAAAATGTGTATTACTATTGTAGACATCTAATAAAAATGAACAGGTCATTTATTTTTAAAAGGAAAAGTTTTGCGTGCTGTGGTGTTCAAATGAAAACCCGATATCCTGACATAAACTCTGGAATGAGGCCTTCCCCTCAATTGGAACAAAAAAAATTGCTTCTTGAATATTTAAAAATATAGAAGTAATAGCACAGCTCTTAGGGAGCTTAGTTGTATGATCACACTATATCTGCCAAGACCTTCAATCCTGAACATAATACATGCCATAAATTCAGTGAAATCCAATGGTAACATTGTCCACATTCCCAAAGGTAGCATATATGACCTGTATCAGTGTTTGCATGATGCAATTAAAATGTTAGCATAGCTACCAAACACAGAGTTTTGGTACTTTTACAAATATACCCATACTTCTCAGATTCTGGAAATCTCTGCATTATGGAACAGTGCATATGGCTGTAAGAGAGAGGTGTCTTTTGGTACTAGCAACAGTAGCAGATTTTTATTTCATAGTAAGTATGTATTTGTTGAGTGCAACAGGTGATTTTCTGATCCAGAAGGCAAGGCTTTTAAGGCATTACATATAAGAAAAATAAGTAACTTCTGAAAAAAACATTGACAGACCATAAACAAGTAATGTAAATACAAATACTAGTCCAAGTTCAATAATGAAACAAAGAGGCTGTAGGGCTGGGTTTACTTTGCATGGGTTTCTTTTGCATACACAGAGCAAGACTTCTGTGTTACCTGTGTCTTTCTGTAGCTGCAATTGTTACAGTGACCCTCACTAACAAAACAATAGGAATTTGGCAAAACCTGGATTTAAATACATACTTCTTTTTTTGTTCCTCTGAATGGAAAGAGCTTAGTGTTGATCGGAGTAAAATTTAAACACACCCAAAGGCATGAAACAAGTGGCAACCTCTACTCTTAATGAAGTTAATAGGAAGAGCTGGTTAATATTTTTTTGCATTAGGTGTAAGTGTGGGAAACCTCATTTGGCAAGCACTCACAGAATCACTCTGCAGGCAGTGATAAAGTTGTCTGAGAGCTTAACCTGAGCTCAGTCTGAGGTGCAGATGTTTGTGCTGGACCTTGTGCAACCCAGTGGGAACAAGGTAACCATGTCAAGCCATGTCACAACAGTTTCATAATTAATCTGAAGTTCATTGCAAAGCAGTGGCAGTTTACCTACATCATGTCATCAAGGAATTAATTAAATTAATAACATATTGACCTGATTCACCATTAGACTCCCAAAGATCATGTCCCCTGTTCATTATATAGAGTATGAAAAGCTGTAGATTTTGGAAGGTAGGAAGCAGCATTCATCTTGCCAAAAAAGTTCAATCATAGTTTCTTGGACTGAAATCTAATGCTTTTTTTAAGCAGGTATAAGTGAAGAAAAGGTTGTGAACATTGCCTGCCCCTACCACTCAATCCCGTTAATCACATTACAGTCCATGGAAAAAAAAGTTTCACAAATTGAAGCAAGTTAAACCAAATACAATGTTTATAGCATCTTGACAAAATGGCACAAAAGCATGTTTTATCATATTAAAAGCCAAGTTGATTAGAAGCAGCTTCATTTTGTTCACATCTCTGACAATGCTATCATGCTTTTTAAAAAAACAAATACTTTCAAGCAGATTAATTTTGAGATTTTTTTTCTGTCTAAACACAGATTGTACTGGTAGCAAATCATAATTGTTCAAGAATATTTCAGGTATGTAAAACGTGTTTAAATAGGATTTGTTGTGAATAAGCCATGACATAATGTGTTCTTTGGCNCATACTTTCAAGCAGATTAGTTTTGAGATTTTTTTTTTCTGTCTAATCACAGATTGTACTCATTGAGATTCACTCAGCATCAAAATATAAGATTTCTGTTTCTTTGGGATGCTGGTAGCAAATCATAATTGTTCAAGAATATTTCAGGTATGTAAAACGTGTTTAAATAGGATTTGTTGTGAATAAGCCATGACATAATGTGTTCTTTGGCATTAAAATAAGCAGAATGTACCCTGACATTTTAACCAGATTGCTTATGAATGCAACTGCAGGTGGTCATAGAAACAATTCTGGATTAAAGAGAATAGGAAATTCGTGAATATTTCAGATGAAAACACTTATTTTTAGACTGTTGTTTTACTTTTCTAGTATTGTTAGTCAAGATTAAAACATATTGCTTTCTGAACTCTATTATAGTCCTAGACAATATTTTGAAAGGTTTAGCAGTAATCTAAACCAACTTGGCTAAATTGAAAGGGCTGAGAAACAGAAGGCAGTTGAAGAAATACATACATTCACTAGAAATAATACATTTTCTGGATAGGTACTTTAGAAAGTACTGTTGAAACTGTTAAGGTAAAATATTTTTCATATTCAAGTTGAGTTTAGTAGTGACCCATATAACAACTATATAGTGTCATTTTGACCAGTTATGTTTTTAGTGTATAGATATGTTGGTATAGGTGCCTGACCAAAGGAACTAATTACATTAGGCTACAAATTGCCTTCATTTTACAGCTGTAGAAGTGATGCTACAATTGGGCAATGTTGTTACTGAGAACAGAGGAAGAAGAGCAGACTCTCCTTAGAAGGACATCAACCAAATCTCCCAGCCCTGCTCACAGCAGCAAAATCTTGCTTCTCTTGCGGTTGAGTAGAAGGGAAAAATTCAAGCATTTGGGTTCAAAACCCCTCCTTATATCTGTTCTGCCAAACATGAGATCAAAATGTCTTTGGTGGCTTCCAAAATATCTGCAAGCCACCACTGTGCTGAGGGTGAGATTGGTCTGGCTGTTTCATTGAGGCACTCCCTCCTTCATGAGAGAACATCCACACAGACTGACCTGGTTATTTATTTGCTGCTGGGAGGGATGGCTCTGCAGTGTCACTGTCCCTGTGTTACAAAAGGCATGGCATAACACTGGTTCAGCTAGTGCATGCCTTACAGATTCCTGATAACAGGAATTCCTGATCACCTCACCATATTTTTCTCCCTCTGCTATGATTGACTTAGATCACAGAAACACTTCTCTCCCCCATCTCTCCCCTCCCCCCCCCAAAAAAAAAAAAANAAAAAAAAAAAAAAAAACCAAAAAAAAAAAGGGAAAAAAGGAAAAGAAAAAAGAAGTTTTCATGCTTTATCAGTTATTTCTGTGGTTTACTGGTGGCTGGAATTCTTCAGGCATTTGGAATAAATAATTTATTATTTCCTATAGTATTCAGAGATGTAAACTTCTGTGCTATGAAAATATTTGCATCTTCACTACACTGAAGTCAATTCTCATGATTTGTAATAAAGAACACTGTACATCGTGATACTGTAATCACTTGGCTCATCATACACCTACTTTTCTTTTTCCAAGACCTAAAGATGTTACACAATTCAAATTCTCTGTTGAAAAATCTGGTTTTCCAATATCAGTAGTCCATTTTCACTAACAGTTTTGCCCTTTGTGTTTTTAAAAGTAGCTGAAAGCGATGCTGCAACAGTGGGAAATTCCCAAGCTCCTATCTTAAATATCTGTATTTAGGTACAGACAGAACCCCTTTCTTAATCTCAAAATTCCAAAGGCAGATTTATTATTTCTGTGGAGAGGTGGTACAAAGAATTTCAGAAAGTCTGCTGAACATTAGGAAAATGCAATTCAAAAGATGAAAGTGATGTTCACCTTCTGATCACGCACATAATCCTGACTACCTACCACATTTCAATTACTCTTGTACAGTCTATTTGATTTGTAATCAATCTAAAAAGGAAAACAAATGAACAGCTAGCAAGTTTTGATTAGCTACATGCATTTTCTTTCAAATAAAATCATGACAGATGCATTCACTTCTAAGTTATGAACATCTTCGTCACATTACTCCAGAAATATTCAATACCTGTCTTGAATATAATCACTGAAAAACTTTTAAAAATTAAATTTGTGATCTTTAGAGGATGGCTTTTTAAAAAAGTTGCCAGATAGTGAAATACTTGTTTGCATGTGCTGTGTTTTGAGGCTTTTTTTTCAGTATTTGACTGTTGCTCTGATGAGAATTACATTTGTTAATGAAAAAAGCTGGTTGAGAAGCTTCACTGTGATGTTTGGCTATATAATATAAATAGGATGCCAAAAATACTTAATGAATGAGTTAAGACAAGATTTACATCCTCCATATAAAAACACTGGTGTCTTCCTGTGTCATGTTGCATTGATTGTCCTGAAATGCCCAGCTGACAGTTTGTGCACAGCAAAAGGATGAGAGGAGCAGGCAGTGAACACAAGTTGTTTATTAGAGACAGGAATCATATAAAACAGGCTGTGAAAAATTACCCAGTGGTTTATGGCATGAAAGCCTAATTTTCAATGTCTTTGATTTCATCCTGAAAAGTGCTGAGAATTTCTATTTCTAGTTGAAATCTGTGGGAGCTGCTTGCACATTTGTTATGTATTTAAATTGGACCAAATTTTACCAGTTTCCAGCTGTGTCACAATGTTTTTTCCGTTCTTTTTAAAGAAGGATCAGATAACATCATACATTTGGACTATTACATTGTGGTGCACTAACAACATATCCTATATCAAGAATAGGCATTGCCATCAAAAATGCAGAACTAATGTAAATTTCTTAATAAACAGTCATAAACATTTGGAAAAACAATTTTGTCCTCTTTTTTTGTCCTCCTTTCCACAGCACAAGGACCAGTAATATTGTACAATACACTTACATAAGCTAAGTGAATGAGAAAGTTTTGTGGGACATCTTTTTAAGAATATTTCAGATTTTATATTGCTTTTTGCTGCCTTAGTAGGCTTAAATAGTAGAAATTCTTTTGCTTTGCTGTAGAGGAAATGAAACAGCCTTATTCTAATGTTTCTGTGATACCTGTGCCTGTACCTCTCTAAAATCATCTTCACAATCAGCACTGCTCACTTAAGTTATGTGTATGCAGACTAATTGCTTGAAGAATCCTTCCTTTAACAAGATTTCTTATCTTTCCTGCAGTCAAACCCTCAGCAGAGCCTTAGTTTCCCACTGGCTGGCACTCCACACCTTCTTGCTTTTGGGGCAGAAAAGCAGTCTGAGTTGTCTTTCAGTCAATCTCCATAAGGTAAAGTCTTTTAGCCTTCCCTGCATTTAAGGGTCTGTTCCTTAATCCTTTTCAAGTCAGTCATTCTTCTTCATCAGACCTTGCTGGTCCCTAGCTGTTGATCCAGGTCATCTTTTACCTTCTAAAACACCCTCCACCTCAGGAACTCAGCAGAAGTTCTTGTTACCTGTGAACTGTTGTGGGCATTTCCCACTAGAAGAGATCTCACAGTTCCTCCTGTTCTTTTCTGTAGTTTCCTCTGACTAAGGTCAGCTCCTGTTCTTTCTGGAAGGTTTCCTTAGTAGCAGTTCTATCATCACAACAAAGGTCCATGTAGAATTGTCCTAAAGCCATGTCAAATCTAGGGATAGGTGGGGAAAAGGCAGGGTGCCTGTCAGCTGTGTGCAAGAGCCAGTTTATATTGGGTTGACTCTGTCAGTAAATTACTGAAATACAGTTAACCATCAAAACCCACCAACCCGATCATCTGTCGTTCAGCCTCTGAGTGCCAAGTCTTTGATTTGATTGTCAGCTCTCTGAACTGAATATATCCTGCCATAGCTATTGAATGTGGAGGAGTTTGTCAGACTTGTGCATAAAGCCTTCTTATTTCACCCTTAGTAATTCAATCAGTAAACTCAGGAAGGAAGGAATATTTCTAAGTAGATCATAAAGAATGTAGTTAGCTTTGTTTACATTTATCCTTCCGTAAAACTTGTCTGTTCTTTTATAATATTTTAAAAACATGATTTGAAATAAAGCTGATTGCTACTGCTTACAGAGACTTATAGATTTATTTACTGGTTTAATTTAGAGCAGAATAAAGGTCATTCAGGGCTCTTTGGGCATTGTGAAGTGTACCCCAGCATGGTTTATCTTTTCTCTGTGCTTGTTTTTCATCAGCATGTAGCTAGAGACCTGGTCTTTTGGCAGCTGTATCACTGATAAAAATGAAATGTAAATCAAGAGCACCCAATAGACACTATGAAATGAGCAATCTGAATATGAAGCATTTAAACTTCTAGTCTTTTTAGTGTGCTGATGAGTAAAACCCCAATCCTATACCTGTTAGAGTGCACAGACAATGAAGGAAAGTATTCAGTATTTTTGTTTCCAGGGAAGCCAGTAGCAGCCATGGGAGACTGAAACAAGTCAATGAATACCCAACAAGATGAGATCCTGATATTGCTGGTGACTATATTCTGTACTTGGGTTCCAAATCCATAACAAAATCAGAAAGACATTTGTTTGAGGTATTTATAGAGCATCTGTTTGACTAACCATCTGTGCTCTGATTGAAGTATACACATTGTCCAGACTGAATAAAAACCATTTATATGGATTAAAACAGTAACTTTGACACTGTTGCATCGAAAGATTTTGCTCCTAGTGATTTTTCTGACCTGTTTACTTGCAAAGGTAAATTTTAACACTGTAAAATGTGAAAGGTAGCATGAGGAAAGAGTATGACTAGTCTGTCCACTTCAAAAGTGCTTTGAAGTTAAGAGATGCTGTTTGAAAACTGCATGCCTTTCAAAATTGCTCCTTGCTTAGGGTCTGGATTACAAGCTGGCTGCCTTCCTCAGTTGCTTAGTAGCTTTTGGGCTTATTTGGGAAGGTAGAAGTAATAACATGCTAACATGTATGTTGGTCTGCTTTCACTTCTCTCATATTTCTGTTTCAAAATGAGATACATCCTTTTTTTGTTGTTCATGATGTTCCCTACAAATATTAACAGAACACCAGAAATGTAGCTCACTATAGCTTGGCATTAATTGCACTGAGAAACCTCCCTGTGTTCATTCAGTTTGCTTCCTTCAAGATTATTTTTTTTCATGGATCAGTAAGTTTTCTATGTTCAAAATGCCAAAATTAGGAGTCATAATGAAAAGAGGAAAGGCAGCAGGCTGTAATATGATTGATTCAAAAAATATACATGTAATGGTCACTTATTATTTATTGAGATTGCTCCTTAGGAATGATTATTGAACAGCAAGTTTTGGGAAGCTGGTTATGCTTGCTCAAGATGGTAGGGAATTGAAGTTTTTGATATTGTTTCAGAAGATTAATTTTCTTTAGTGGTAACCTGGGGAATTCTTTAAATTACCTCATCTTAGTTGATGTAGCACCATCTGCCACATCTGCAAAGGAGATAATTATTTTTAGGAGCAGCTGTGGATTTTTTGATTAAGTCTTGAGTCATCGGGGTCAGTATTTTTGAATTATTCAACACAGGAAAGATGAAGCAATTCGTTTGCATTTTGGACAGTAATGCACGATGTGTTATTATTCCAGTTAGTGATATAAACCTCATAGCTATTTACTACAGTCCTCTAATTTCCAGGAAATTTGTTTATATTCTTTGTGAGTGGATATAGCCTGTAAGAAAAAAACTATCAGTTACAATTCATGAATCAGTAAGACAGCACCTGGTGGCAAATGAGTGTGGAGGCTTCTCAGTTAATGTAAATACCAAAGTGAAAATGATGCATTTAACATAAAGTCTTAGGTCCAGGTTCCCAACTTCAGTTTCAAAAGCTGAATTATAGATTAGGATCTTCCACACCAAAGAAAACTCTCAAAATGAGCCATCCTTTAACAGAGATTGCTATGCCTGTGGCTTTTTGTGATACCTCCAAGTCAGATGAGTACACCTAACCCAGATCAGCATTCTCCATCACATACTAAACAAGGCAGCTAAGAAAACTTGAGAAATGAGACCTAAAAACTCCAGCAGTTTTCTTTATCTTGCAGTGAAAAGGCTCCAATCTGTGCCAGATGTCTTGAAAGTCCAGCACTTGGTGTAAGCTCTTAATGTGAAGTAACGAGCATAGTATGTGAATGCAGAGCTATCACTGGATGATGAGCTGGCTGCATCTCTACAAGAGTTTATTTCGGCTTCCTGCTATTGAGGAACTAATGAGAGCAGAAGCTTCTCAAAGCCAGAATAGTTTTTCCCTGGAGAGTTAATGAAAAATAGGCTTTTGTTACTGCCTTTGCTACAGAGCAAGGAGGGCAGAGCTGTATGGCCTGAGGAGGGTCTCTTGAGAAAACACCTGTTGAAAATGATAGCTTAGAAAAGGTACCCATGGAATAAAGAGAAGAGGAAGCTTTGCCCTGAGAGTTGAGATAATTGAAAAAGAGATGTTGAAAAGCCAAATCCATGTTCCATGTTGGAAGAAAGACCTGTGCCCCTGAAGGTACCTAGGCAGGACCTCATACACTGCACCTCCTTGAGTTATGGAAGACTCACATTTGTGGTGCTGAATTCCCAGCCTGCAGAAGCACAGCTGGGTGCTCATTTTCCCATCAGTTGGCATACATTGCTGCAATCTCCTTTGTGTCATACCTAGAGGGGCTCATGTACCTGACTGACCAGCAAGAGTGGCCAGGGGGGTTTCCTGTGCTGCTTCTAGAAATTGTGTAGCCATAAACTCAAGGAAACTAGGAAACTTAGTTTCCATAAACTAAGGAAAAAGGCTGTGGAGTCTAAAACTGAATGTAGCTCTCCTATTTTGACACTTCTTCATTAATTTTTTTCTGCATTTCATTTACTGAACCCATACCAATTGAAGCTGTTGCAAGGGGTGGGAGCCCAGAGTTCCTGTCCCTGGCACAGTTCAGGAGTTGAACTGCAGTGCAGTGTGAGAATAGGGGTTCTGCTTGACATGCACCTAAGACAAAAATGAAGCTCTGAAAGAGTTAGAGATACTTGTAAATGCATTGTCCCTTATCCGGTGAAACACAGATGGATTTTTCCTGTGCTCCAAGTAATCAGCTAGATGTGAAATACAACTCTGAACACTGGGATAGGTGACGAGGAGTTAGGTTTACCAAATTTTGGGAACACCAAAGACAGTTGGGTTTCCTGTCTGAACTTCTGAGTGGAAGGCTAGTCTCATTTAAAATATTTAATGGCATTCTACGTTTATTTCAGTCATCATGTGCTTTTAACAAGGTTTTCTATATTTACAAATGAAAAGTGGACTGACTTTGAAAAGAACACAGATTTTAAGGGATTAAGAAGCTTTTACAGATCATTTCACTTTCCACATGACTTGGAGCAGAGCTTTACTTCTGTATGGGAAATATCATGTGCTACCCTTTGCTGAAACATTGTCCAGAGATAGCACAGATTTTGGATACTCCATAATATGACGCTTCAACTACATTTTCCAGCTAAGCTTTAATGCAATATTCTATTTGTGCTATTTAATTAAGCTCCAAAGAAGGCCTTCATGTAGTTGTCAATTTGTTATCGTTGTTGCTGTTAAACTCAACAATACTTCATGCACTGAAGTGCACACAGTGGAACTGAGAGCACACAGTCATTAGCAGCCTGTCAGCTCCCTGTGGCAGCACCCCTCAGTCTCCCTCTCAGTGAAGAGCAGGAGAAAAGGTACAACAGCCCTTGTACTTCAACCTGCATTTCAGCCTTGATCTGTAATTTTCTATCAGGTTGCAGAGGTCATGCATCTTAGAAAAAAAGGCAGTGTACAACTTCTGCTGAGAGTGGTGCGTTTCACCTTGTCCAAAGCCTGCATCTCAATGTGGGCTTATCAAGGAGGATTTAACTATTTGATCCTATGAATAGGAGGTTCCTACTTTGAATGGAGATAGAAAGCCAGAATTCATGTGTTTAATTTCCCTCATTCTGTTAAAGAACTCAGTATAAAGCCTATAAAAATGCTATGTCAAATGCCAGAGAAATTACTGCCCAGAAATTCTACTGTATACCATCTGAGCAATGAAGCAGAGTTTTGTAAACAGGCAAAAAAGTTTTCTTTCTAAGTACAAATGACGCTGGTGTCTTCCAGAGCATTAAGTGGTAACACATTTTCCAAGTGAAGTCAATTAACCCTCTGGTCTCTCTTGTGCATCTATATTCAGTCCTCCCATGTGATTCATGAAACTTCCTCCAGCTAGCAATTAACAAGTACTAAATTAGTTTCATATTTTTTATTCACTCTTCTAATTCCAGCACATCTAGATAGCTTTTAAAATTATTATGCAATAGCACCACACACATCAGCAGAACTCTCACTGACTAGGTTCCTTACTAGTGGGAATGCATATATCCATAGCTAGTCCTAAGCAGTATCAGGTGAAAGGTACATGCATGAATCTTTGAGGGTAGGGTAGCCTTATGCATGCTTGGCTCAAGATTTCAGAAAAAAAAAAAAAAAGTGCAAGTGGCCTCCTCTTAATACACTGGTTTACACTCCAGTAAAGGTGACTGAGGAAAATGCACTTTTTAGGTTTGGGCATAGCAGGAAGTTGCACACAGTCTGTTATCCCAATGGAACCAATGAGAGATTATTACTCAAGCCATGGTAACATGGTCACTATGGTCCATCACAGCATGTTCCACATATTCTCATAGGTGACTTGCAATAATTAAAAGCACTCCAAAGACCCAGTCTGGGAAGGAGAACATGATCATGTAGGATACTTTTCCCCTAGTATGTTCCTGGATAAATAGTCCTTTAACACATGTGGCCTTTAACTGTGATCATGTGATGACCAGAAGGAGAAGCTTCATTAATCTTGGATTATTATACGATGGAAGATCTTTGAAGACTGGCCTGAACTATTCCAAAGGAAAAGAATGAGGGTGGGCTCTTGCTGCGTATGCAAATAATTTGTTCAGTGGAACTTGTTTTTATGGTTTTGTACTTCACATCTACACATCTAGTGCACATCTAGTCCCAAAGTAAACATATTTGTAGTATATCACTGAATCACAAAACAGAGTATGTGCATGATTTACCTTAGTTCCAAACCCACAGTGTATCGAGCTGTTCCATCTGGACTACAGAATACTGCCTCTCCTGTTTTGTTTTTTACTGTGTAATCATTACCCCTTTACTTCCATCCTGGCAGGTAAAAATGCAGCAAATATTTCTGTTGTTTACCAAGCAGAATTAATGCAGCAAGTATTTCATTTGCTGCTCCAAGCTGCCTGTTTATAAAAACGAGCTAGTACCTCTTTTTACAGTGGCATTCATGACAGGTCTGGTTGCAGGCAGTTTATGCTTTCCTCTAGTCTTCAAAAGACATTGCTCTGCTATTTTATATCCAAAATGTGTAGCTCAGGATAGTCTTTCAAAAATGGAAAATTAGCAATAAATAGACTAGTAACATGATCTAGGAGAGTACAAACAGCATCTTGTATTCTAAGTTACATCTCTTTACTGACCTGTGTTTTGGTATTATTTGAGTTATGTAGCTGAGTCGCTAGAAAGATTTTTGGGGGCTTGTTTCTTTTTTGTTCTTCAGCAACTTTGAATCTCCACTGATGCATGAAGTCCCAGAGCGCCAAGGCAGCAGCACAGACAGTTCTGCAAGCAGTTTGGGAAGCTCTGTCACAGCATGTAAAAAGGTAACTTTTAAGTTTATGTTATATTCAAATCCAATATATATATAGCTTTGTTTTTCAGCATTAGTGAGGAATACAAAATTTAAGTGATACTTAGAAAAGGTTTGATACAGAATAAACAATTCAGTGGTGCTGTTATGGTCTCTTGCAAGTTTTGTCTGCCTGGTCTATACTTGTCTTGTCCTAAAATACATTATACATATATGGGAGGTAAACTCCCATTGAAAATTTCTAATTTAACTCATTATCTGACATTTCATGATGTGAAATAAAAGCAGTGCATAGCACGAACACCTTCAGGACTGCTATTCAATAAATTACAAATTTCTGGGTCCCAGAGAGAGCTTTGCTTCTCTCAGGTCAATGCAATGGAGAGTCCTTAATGAAAAAACTTTGACTGGAATGGTTTCTACAAGTGTTATAGACTGCTGTTATTGTTTCCTAAAACCAGGTTTAAATGTAATGGTTTAATTTAGAGCATGTGGGGGGGAAAAGTGACACCTGTGTATGTGTTTCATTAGGAGAGGCTGAGTGTCATTTTATGTAGGTAATTTCAGTACAACTGATTATACAAAGGTGAAGACCTTTTAGTCCTCCTTCCTAAGAGCTTGTAATGGCAGTGCAGTCTGAGGGAAAGGGGCATTACCAGAGACTATTGAGGAGGACAGGCTTTCACCTCTCACTTTGCAATAAACCTCAGAGCTCTACTGTCTCCCACAGGCATAATTCTAGAGCTGAAAAGATAGCATTCATTTTAAACTTTCACAGTTCATTCAGTCTTCTCCTAAGTCTTACTTTTAATAATGCTTTCCTTTTGGGTTAGGAGTTTTTTGTTTGTTTGTTTTATGTAAGAAGAGTGAAGGATAAAACACGTAGATGCTAAAGATTTATTTTCCTTATACTGAAAACCACGCACAGAAATTTTGTTAGATATAATATCATGGATGTAAAAGTGAACTGGGTAAGACAGATGTGTATGCTGGGACTGGGCTTCCCATCCTCACCCCAATATGGCTAAAAGATAAAATGTCAATTTTTCAATTGATCAAAAAATTGATATTTGCAAAGTAACACTTAGGTTTTAAAAATGCTGCTGACTGTAATTTGAATCCTCATATAGATAGAAAATCTAGTGTGTGGGAAAACATCTTAAATTTTCATTTAATTTCAGAGTTGTCTGCTTTATTTAAGAGTGAAGGACAGTGGCACAGCACTAAGTGCCACCACTGCCTTTACAAAAAGGCTCCTGCTTGGTCACGTTCAGAATTACCACTCTCTTTTAAAGGGTAGCCTGTATCACATGGTTGAGAGCTGCTTCATCTGTACAATCCCATACATTTGAACTGTTCATTGTAAAACAAGTCAATTTTATGATTGTCAGCACATTAAAAGAAGTTACTCACTTCTGACAACACTTCTGACAAACAGCAGGATGTTTTGGGCTTCTTTACACCATTGTCAGAGAAGGTTTACCTTTTGTGTGTGTCTGTGGAAAAGGATGAAGAATTCTCTTCTAGCCTGTGTCAGGTGGTTCTGAAGTTAGAAGTGTAATTGATGGTGGAGTGAAATGCTGTGGGCTCCTGCTGCAAGGGAGCAGTTTAAACAGTTGACTTGCAGGTTTGAGTAGTTCTATTTGGCATGAATGGCTCCTGTCAGGAACCATATGAGATGTAGCCTGTTACTACACAGACCAACCTAAACAAATGCAGAAGATGCGCCCCTTGGTATCTAATTTTATTCTGTATATCCCACTCTCCTATCTATTTTTTGATGAGTAGTAATTAACCAAAGCAATTAAGATGTTCAGTCACAGAGATGCAGATGTTTCATTTGTGGAGCAGAGCCTTATCAATGCTGTCTCGGTTATAGATATTTACTGTATTTTAATGTCTTGTGATACTAAATCAGGGAGCAGGAAGCTGTTACACTAAACTCATATGCAGTATTTTCCTCTGGGAAAGAGTGACTTTTCTAATCCACACTCTGCTAGAGGCTGATTTAGTTCATTGATTCACAACACACTGAGTAATGCTGACGGCTGAATCTCTAGATGAGAGTGGAAAACTTTTTTTTTAGAACCATGAATTACTGCTGATTTCACATTTAGTGCATGATGCAGATTCATCCTGAATTATTTTCTAAGTGTGATGATCCTGCTCCAAACCAGATATACAGCAGTATAGTGTGTGCAGCTGTCACACGAGTATGGTCAATGAATCAAATTCTGCTTTCAGTTTTCAGCTGATAGCAAAAATCCTAACAATGTGTCAGTGGGGTTGGCTCTGCACTTGTCTTAATTAAATAAGAATGAAGAGAAGTACAAGACAGGAGGATGAAATTTTGGCAAGTGATACTGTTTGCCTTAAAGTGCAGGACTGCAGACTGACAGCTGAAGAAGAGGGTTAGTTTTCTTGTCATTTGGTACAGGTCACCTCAGCATATTTTGAAAAAATGCTTAAGTGCAAGAATGGCAGTGGTAATATGCTGGTAGAGATACAAAGAAAACCAGTTCTCACATTGCTTTTGATTAATTAACTAGCTCTGTTAATTTAATCTGTTAATTTCTGTTAATCAACTCCTTCAAGCTTATACACTTTTGATCATTGCAGTCATATATTATTTTACTGTAACGCCTTCAGTGTGTTCCTTTAAAAGCAAGAATATCTCATCCAGTTTTCATGCATGTGCAAACTCCCACTTTGTCTAAACACAGGAACCTATTTAACAGGGAGAATTGCCTTACAATAACAAGAGGCTGTAAGAAATACTTAATTTCTTCTTACTATATGTGTCTTTGACCACAATAATACTGTCTTTTATCAAAGAAATATGCCCAGAAATTCACATGGCTTTCCAGAGATACATTTTTGCACAGCAGGTGTGTGTAACACTACCTGTTATCAGCATTGCAGGGTGGCCCAAATTGTCCTTCCTCCACTGAAGTACTAATGGGAAAGCTCTGAGCAATATCATGTCTATAATGGCCCTAATGCAAGAGCTTGTGTTCCATGGAGGTTAAACTGATCCAAGGTTTACCCCTCACTCCTGCCACCACTGACTCAAATGTCACCTCCATCTCCTGAGCACCACTCAGACCTGTGTAAAACCAGACCATGTGCAAGGACAGCTCTGGCACACCTTCCTGCATTCCCCCATTCCCACAGCACTGTCTTCTCAGAGTAGTTTCTGGAGCCCTTCCAAATGACTTTGAGCCAACCTCTGTTCCTTAGGTCTGACCAGTTGACCTCTGCCAATTTCTGCAGTGTGGACTCAAGTATATCTGGTTTTGTTTTTCTCACCTGTCTTTTTCAAATCCAAGTTGTTGTAAATTATTTTCCCCAACATCCAGTATTAAAAATATTACACCTAGTCACCCATCTTCACACTTCTGGATACATCCTCAAGTGTGTGTGCAGAACTACTAAGGCACAGGAGAGCAGAATCTGGCCCAGGAAAAATGTAATCCTACTAATGGTGTTCATCTACTTGAGGATACTTAGAAATCATGTGCTGTCCAAAACTTCCATGTAGTAATTTCTACCCTTGACTTCAAAGTATGTTATGAAAAGCTGCATACAAAAAATTAAATGCAATATAAAACATTCAAACTCATAAACCATCCTGGAGTGACTCAAGCTTGGTAACCATGACCTGACCTGACCTGGTCAAAACAATTGTTCCAAAACATATTCCTTCTCTGGATGCTTTACCAATATTTGCTTCCTGATAAAAACATTCTCTGAAAGAAAGTTAAAGCTACCAAGGGTCATTTAACATCCCACAGGAGAGAAGGTAGGTGTAGTGTGGACTGCCCAGCTTAGCTCATGGGTTTATCATGTACAATATACATCTGCTGTGATCAAACTGTCTCAAATGCAAGTCCTTCTGAGACAAAGATGGGCAGCTCCAAGAGTATCTGCAGCTTGTTTGTGCATGACAAATTTCTGCCTATCACAGTTTGTCAGAAACTGTCTGAGTTTTGGGAAAGAAAGATCTAAAGTGATTAAGGTTGAAGAAAAATTCACTGTGATCTTTAAGGAAATGGAACAGGATTGCTTGTTACAGCAAAAGCTGTTTGAGCTAAAAAAACCTGTTTCCTGTGTATGCAAAATTAAGTTTTAACAGGTTATTAGAACTTCAGCCTTATTAGAACCTCAGCCTTGAGGATGAGAATGTCTAGAATCTAATTAAATCTGAAATCATACATATATATATGTGTGTGTATGTGTGTTTTTGTGTATGTTCAGTTTTCTGTTGTCTTTATAAAGCCCGAGAATGGTAATTTTTCAGAAAGAGGAAAAGAATGCCTAATTCTAGATTTTACCAACCAGTTCATAATGCTTCAACATTTCCTCAAAAAAAAAAACAAACCCACACAACTGTTTATTACACTAACAGGAAATTGTTTCTTTGGGATATGGAGTATATGATTTTCCCCATCTAGTCTCAGAGTTAGTTATGATGGCAGGAATCTTTTTGCACTGAGATGGGATGTTATAAAATTTATAGAGTGCAGAATTGTTGCACTGGTAAACAAGATCAGCTAGCAGCCCCCACAAAGAGACTGGTGTTCATGTGAAGCATTCATTAGCCTTTGGCATTCTCAGAAGTCTTTGGGCACAGTACTTCCTCTGAGGATTTTGTGAACCTTACACTTGTATTTTAAAGCTCTTTGGAAGAAAACCCATAGCAGGGCTTGTGTACTAAGAAACAACCACAAAGGCAGAAAGTCAGCATGGAGGGCACCCTAAAAGGGCACTGAAGCAAGGGCCAAGAAAAAGGCCAAGCTCAGGGCCTGTGGAGTTCCCCATTACCTCCTCAGCCCTCTCCTGCTGTCTTTTATTCAGAAATCAATACAAGTATAATACAGGGAGTGAAATATTAAGTGTAACTGACTTTCTACCAGAAAGATAAAAATTAGAGTGGGTGTTAGTCTGTGGGTAGTAATAAGCTTATTTCTGGATGCCCCCAAGTACTAGAAAACTCTGTCAACTGGCCAGATGAGTTTTCTGCAGTCATTCATCTTCCCTGAGAGGTGGGAAGGCCTCACAAGTTATTCTCACTTCTCTTCCTAAGGAAAGGATCTAGGCTTAGAGATCAAGTATTCTTGAAGTATGACAGATGTGTGTCAATACGAAACATGCATTCAGGCAAAGGAAAGTACTGTAGATAGATTTTCTTTCCCTAGGTGTAGCAACAGATTTGTATTTTAAAATATCATTATTAAAAGTCAAAAAATTAGAGTACAGGCTATTTCCATGTAATACAAGATTTGCAAGATGTACAAATAAAATGTACATCTATTTCACAAATATATGTCTTAACATTGCTGCCTAGGGAAGATGATAAGCCATAGAAAATGTTCTGTAAGTAGCACCAATTTTCCTTCTGTTCCCTAGCTGCTTTAAAGATACTAGTGGTCCCTCTTTTTCATGGTAGCATATTAGTACAGAGGGAGAAAGTAAAGAATTCCATTTAATCTAAGCATCAGATTTGCAAACTGGCTTTGCTTCTTTGAAGTCTACAGATCTCTGTAGCCCCATTTTGGTTTTGTCTGAGTGGGGGCTGTGATACAAGCTGTAGGGCTGAGTCAATACAGAGACTAAAGCCAAAGTTTTTGTATCAGGGTGCTGACTGACCTCAGGACTCATTACAGTAGGTCCAAAGCACTTTAGCCTCTCAGAAAGCAGAAAAACTTGTTTAAGGAATTTGGAGCCTTGGAAGACCCAGAAATGAGGCTGCTGGCAGAATGAATAGTACTGATCTACTGTGGAGAGAGATACAGTCAGTCAGAAAGGCTGCAAGTTTGTGTACTCTGGTGTAATTGAAGAATTAGTTTTCCTAACACGTCTGTTTATCACTTTAACACAGAGCAAAACTCATTGCAATATTTTCCAATAAAAATACTGGGTTTGGGCATTTCCTTCAAGTGTTTGCCTCAGTTCTGGAAAGAAAATAGGCTCATACTTGAGGGGACATGTGAGTGATTTGACTAAAGGTGCTGTAACTGGATGGGTCCAAACCACCTCCCTTCCCCCCAGTTTTGTCAACAAAATTTCCATTGAGTTACAACAATAGGCTTCAGGCCCCCAAAGCACAATAGGGCTCAGACAAAGTTGTAATTATTTTAATTATTTTTTACTATTTTAACAGATTCTCTGCAGTAACAGTCTGCTAGAATCAACAGACTACTGGCTGCAGAATCAGAGGACACCATGCCAAATTGGCTTTCTAGAAGACAAGTCGGAAAGCAACTGTGCCTCAGTAAGTACTCAGTGCCATCCCCTCTGGAAAAAAGTTCCTTGAGAGTCTTTTGGGTTGGGTGTGGGGCTGACAACAGTATATATTAAACTAAAAAAGTCTGTAATTTCCAGCTTTCTTTTTAAAGTAAACATATAAACTGAAAATACAGATTTCTATACAGAGCACATTAATAAAGATTACTGCAGAGGTTTCCCCACATTTGGCTTTCAGACTTTGGTGGCTCTCTGTATTTTTTTATGTTCATAATCTGAAATTCACAGGAGAGAAAAACAAGCCAAAGAGAAAATTATTCCCAACCATAACTTGTTAAGTGTCAGGTTGGAAAGAGCAGATGTTTAAAAGGCTGTGCAATGTTCCTGAAGGCAGAGAGATACAATTAAAGAGAAAAAGCTCTTTCAATGTTGGATGAGGGGAAGCTGCTGAAGAACTCAAACAGAATTATTTTGCACTTGAAATTAAATTTCAGTCTCATTATTGTGGGTTATAATGCGATTAAGATCAGCTTTTATTTAACTATGTGCATGAATAAATAGGAGTTACGTTGCTTTATAAACTATCTACATGAAACTGGATGGAAATGCATGGCTGTATTTTTAATAGTTTTTTACTTGATGGAGGACTCGGAAGAGCAGATCTTTCCTCAGAATCCTATTTGAATGCTATTCCCTTGTCTCACTGAGAAAAGAAGGGCTTTAGAAACGATCAACTTTATCTCAGGGAAAAGGTTTCCGGCACTGCTTGTGCTGCACACAACCTAAAGACCATCTGAGGGCTCTCATGGATCTGCTGGGATTCCCTCAAGGACACGGACACTGAGCCCCAGCTGCTGAACCCAGCCTGCTGCTGCCAGGAAGCTCAATCTCCATCCCACGGGGGCAGCGGCCGGGAGACAGCAGGGATAACACAGCAGGGACATTGCACTCGTGATGTTCAGGGATCTGGGCAGAGGTTACTGGGCTGCATTCAGTCATACTGGGTACTGCTCTGTCAGTTTCCACAAGGCAGAGTGGCCAAAATGCACAACCTAATCCCAGTGTGCAGGTGAGCAGCCTTACAAGGTGACAGCATGAGCACATTCTTAACCAGAGCAGGTTCATCAGGCACATAATCAGTGGTGTCCTTGTTTTTTCATATAGCAAGGGATTACTTTTAATGCAAAACACTGACTACAGTCTCTTAATTTTACTATTTAGTATTTAATATCCTAAAAATAAGGCTTATTTTCTCAGAGGAATTTTTTACCTCAAATAATAATATAAGAATTAATTATGGCTTGCTTTTTGACCTGTTGAGCTTTGACTTTTTGCTTAATTTTCCACAGAATCTTAGGGGAAATTATATTTATCTCTTGATAGGTTGGACATACCAAGCAAAGATAAGATGTTAAAGAAAAATTATGCCATTGCTTCCCTACTAATTTCAGGCAACATTGTCTGATTTTGCCATGATGTCTGCTTTAAAAGGTTAAACTACCTCAAAGAGCTTTTCCCTCTACACCAATATTATAAGTAGGGTTTTTTTCTCTTTGGAGGATATTTGTCTAATTGCTAAACATTTCGTTAAACTTACTTCAATTAACAATGTTACTGTTTAGGAGCAGTTTACCACTGAGCTTAGGATACATAGTTTCCTGCTAATATAATCAGGTAGTATTTTGAAAGTAGTGTAATTATGGATGTGTTCTCTTTTTTTGTTTCTACTGAATGAGAATGTAATCTAAATCTACCTAATAGAATAAAATACATGGATTTGTGAGACAAAATCACACATAAGCTCCACATAGTGATTCATAAATGCAATTAAAATTTCTGTAACATGACACTCTTCCTACCCCATAGAGTGATCTCATAAAATAAGAGTAGTTTCACATAAAAATATATACTTTTGCTTACTCCACTATTGCCAGTTTTCTTTCTTTGGACCTATAAAATTTTTTTGCTGCTTTGGAAATGCTTTTATGAGGACCTTATTGGAAAAGAAAAAACTGATAGATACTTTGTCCCTACTTCCTCTCCAAAGATCTAGATCTAGATCAATTACCAGCTGTGAATATTTGTGGTTGGCTTATGTTAGTACAAGTTAAGAAATTTAAATTCTTGCTTAATTAGATGATTTATAGTTTTCTTCTAGCATTGGACTCTCCTAAAGCACAGTCTCTTCATCTTGCACACATAAATGTCAATTGTGACTTTATCTTAGCAGTTGCTAAGATTTAACACTTTTCTTTGCAATGCTTTTACAGCATCTCCATGTTTAAGGTGGTATTGCCACTCTGCTAAAGACATATCTTAGTTTTCTTTTAGGAATTCTTCATTAACATGGTCATGAAACTATTATTTAGGAAAATGTGGGATACAAAACTAAATGAAGAAAATTAAAGTAGTGGTACAGTCCTGCAACACATTTGGCATTCATTTGGCTTAAGATACTTATAAGTGAATTTTCAAGAAATTCTCTGGCCTTTCATGCTCCAGGTCAGCAAAAAGCCATTAGAAATTATATTTGCACTGAAAAAAAAAATCTCTCAAAATGGACCCAGGTTCAAACAATCTCCCCACAAAATCATCACACCCTGTTGCTCTTTGCATGACAATCCTGTCCCAACAGAGAGGCTGGGAGAAAGGCATTCCCACTCCACACAGCCTAACCAGGAACTGTCCTTGAGAACCAGGGAAGGTAGATGTAGGAAGGCAGAACTCTCCTTCCTAAGCAGTGTGCCTTTGTGTGAGGGGCTGTGGATTTCCAGACTGGCAGTAATCCTGTAAACGTCTTGTCAAATATCTTGGAGAAGCAGAAACTTTACACCCCTAAATGGCAATGATAGATATGGAAGGTGGAAAATACCTGCCTTTCAATTAAAACAAAGTAATTAGAAGCAGTGTTCATTTCTTTCTTTAGCATGACAAGGTAACACTTTTTAAAGAATCAGGATATGATAAGAACTCATTTTAAATTGTTTTATATCTCCTTAAAGCTGAGAAAAAAACTGGATTTGCAGGCAGATGGATGAGGGAATAGTTTCAATAAAGTGTTAAAGGTTTTGAAACATTCTTGAAATAGTCCAGCAGCTTTTCCATTTGCAAGTGCTCCTACCGTGTAACTACATAAATGCTCACTCCAGAATGCTCCATACAGGCATGTAATGCAGGCAGTTGGATATTGGTTAGATCCAGCCCAAGGGAGCAGTGGGAACACATGGCCAGAGTAGAGGGAAAGGACAAAGACAGCAGCCCAAACTTCAGTCAAATTCAGTCACAGTAAAACACCCTCTTGTCTAATTGTTGGCTGCTTTTCTGTGCCCCTGTGCCATTGGCACTTTTTGGGAAGTGGTGTGATGATGATGGTGGAAGCACAAAGGAGAGTGGAGGACAGCATGACTGAGGGAGTGGGACAGTGGAGACAGCAGCAACCACTGAGTGAGCTTATGCCACGTGGAAAAACCCTATTCCATCTGCAGCACAGAAGGAGAAAGATTACAGTTGAGGGTTATAATCTGGTTAGTTTAGTGCAGGAGAGCATACCCAGCCTAGGAGACTAGCTTTTCAAAGAAGGGAAGCAATGCTTACCTTAGTGAAGTGACAAGTGAGAGAGAAACCAGATTGTTACCAGAGCAAAGAGGTGATGTGATGATGGATCCCATGGTCTGTGGTGTCTCTGTTAACTGAGATAGTGAGGAATGTCATTTTGCTATCAGAGCAGCTGGATTTTCAGAAGTGGCTGCTTGCCTTGCAACTGCATGGCTTTGCTGTCCTAAGCAGGTAGTTCAGCATTATCACTTTCATTGCAGTTTAGCTATCAAGCTTTCAAACAACTTCAGGAGGAGGTTAAGGATGCCATTATGCACTAATTTGTGCTGGTCAAATCAGGGCTTCTGGTGTCTCACCTCCTCCTCCAGGTCCTGCTTCATCTCATTTACTGCCCTGGCATTTGTACAAATGTGCAGTCAATCAATTCAGAGAGAAAAGTAACTATGAAATTAAGAAATTGGTTTTTCTAGCCAAGTCTTCCTTGAATCATCTCACCATATTGTCAGATAAATGCCAGTGCTCACTCAAGGGATGGAACAAAAACATCCAGGAAACAGTTCCCACAAATTAATTTGAACTGAATGATAACATATGCAGAAAGAAAAAAAATCTTTGGCAAGGTGTATTTTGATGAAACAAAGGACAGCAGCTTTCACTTGAATTAAAGTAGATTTCATTTTTTTCTTCACCCAAGTCTTTTTAAAGATATGGCACTACGTATCTTTGGATGTTTAGGTACAAATACACAGAATGTTTTTTTACATCAATCTTTGATACTAGATTACTTCCAGGTAACTTGCTAACAATACTGCAGACACTGTCAGGGACATTTTCTATCCCTTAGTCAGGGCCCCTGTATCCAATATGTTCTTTTGAGTGTCCAAAGAACGAGAGCATGCCCTCACTGAAGAGTGACAGTGTAGTCTTACAAGCTCAGAAAGAAGGATTATTCCCAGGGCTGGTGGTAGTCAACAGGGCTTTTTTCACAGGCAAGTACAGAAGTTCAATCTTGAATCCCAAAGGAGGAGATTTTTGTTTGATGGCTTGTTTTAAAACAAAGCCATGCGTGTTCCTGTATAGTGACCATGCACAGCTGAAACAGGTGCTTTGTTTTATTGTGTTTGAATTAAGTTTTACATTTACTAGAAACATAGCAAAGCCCTATTTTTCTGCCTAAAGCCACCAGACCTATGTCCTAAGACCTTTTTCATCCCTCACGAGATTGCTTGCACACCTCAGCACTATGTCATAGACAGGGAATTACAAGGGTGTTTATTTTACCCTTCACTCCATAATTACTCAACCATCTTCAGGAACAGCGTTGTCTCTTTCAGAAATCAAAATCCATCCATTGCTTTCCAGATCTAAACCATAATTACTGGAGATATTTTTAGGTGTAAGTCTCATCTTCCTATTCAGCTTGACGATACCCTAATTACATCCTGACAAGGTGCAGGAATCAACAGCAGCAGGCTAAATTGTATCATTGAGTTGTAGTCCCTTCTCAGGCATATGTGGGTGTTCATGCTGCTGTGGTAAGGAATTGTACCTTCCAGAGAGCCCCTCTCTGGCTTGCACAGAGAAATAAAACCCCTTCTCTTCACCAATTGCTCTCTGCCTTATGGAGCCCAGTGCAGACAGAGCACTTGCTTAAAAGACCATTGAAAGGATTACTTGTAAAGGATTAATCTGTAAAATGTGTTTCACTTTCTGCTCTTGTGTTACTTGGCTCCAAAGAACATATCTTCAAATATAAGCTAATGTTAAGACAGAATTCAAATATGCCCTTAAAGGGTTGCATTTCCACATTTTCAGTACCACACATATACAGCAGTCAAAAGCTGCCTCATGAATTTCAGAGTGTGGAAGACTGACAATAGATTTTCTTCTCTTTCCTGTCACTTCAGACTTGGGACAGTCTTTAATCTTCTGTCTAGCCCTGCCATCTTCTTTCCTGTCCCTCCATGACAGTCTCAACTCTGCAGTGGCTTTCAATCTGTGCTTAAGAGAAACAGATGCTTAACCTTACTTTGACAAAGCTATAAATAAGCACTGGGAGGATCAAGCGTGGCACTGCAGCTGTATCCTCTCCAGCATTCCACTCTGGCATGTTCTCTGTGCCTCCATGACCTGCTTTATCAAGAAATGAGATTCTTGTGCTACCTCCAGAGTGGACATCTGTGACTGTGCTGCTGTTATAACCACAGGCTCCCTCTAACATGAATTGCAGGCTGAGGTTCACAGAAATTTGTTAAACATTAAGTGTACAGGGCACTGGAGAGAGTAGATGGTGCATATGGCATAAATATTTATTGGAATATTTTCTCTAAGTCATAAGTGGCAATTAATTACATCAAACCCAAAGGAATAAGCTTTAATGGGAAGAAAATATTCACAGCTGGTTTTGAAGCAATGGATTATGGAGAGATAACTTGGGAAGATTCATTAATGCAGTCCAGCCATTAAAATAGAGATAGACTAAAATATCAAGAACCATAAGTCCACCAAGTCATTCGAGATAAGCACCTTCTGAAGAATAATTTGGACTAAATTTCAAACGCATTACTGCTGGAAGGAGAACAGTATAATACATCCTCCTTCTGACAATGTATGAGGTGTACCTAAAAGAGAATTGTGGCTGGGCTGGGGAGACAAGGGCTAGGAAAGTCATGTCAGGACCTTATTTAGGTGAATTTTAGTGACCCACAGGAGATGCACTGAGTTGTCTGCTTTTGGAAACACTCCATTGGGGCCTGCAAGAGTGGCTGGAAACCTCATCTTGTGTTAGTTATGCAGTTATGCAGCTCACAGGAGAGATTTTACATGGAAACTGAAAGGAGTAATGTGGCTTTTGTGGCCATCCCAATGAAAATATAGGGCAAGAATGGGAAAAACATTCCTCCACTCACAGCTAGAGATGGAAATTGCCTCTCTATAATCATGCAAAGGACTGCACAACAGAAGGAAGGCTCAGACCTCATTTCAAGTTGATGTTTCCCCAGTCTGCCTTGCATCTTGTTGTAATTTTGGCCAGAGAGACTGTCAGTAGAGTGCCATGGTCCTACTTTGACACAAATGAATTTTTTGGTGGTAGACTGATCTGACTTTGGTGAGATAAGGAAGGTACTGCTGTATACCACTGAGAGATGCATGCCATGAAGCCTTTTGAGTTATTTGTAGTACAGAAGATTGACCTGACTGCTTCATACTCAGAGGTTGCCACTGTGTGCAGGGCTGGAGGTAATTTTCTTCACAGTGGCTGGTGTGGGGCTATGTTCTGTATTTCTGCTGAGCACAGGGTTGATGAAAGAGAGATGCTTTTGCTATTCCTGAACAGGACTTGCACAGAATCAAGTCCTTTTCCCTTGCAGTGCCCACACCAGTGAGTTCACTGGGGTGCACAGCAGACCCCAGGTGGCCCAAGGGATGTTCCAATGATGTGACATCAAGCTCAGCACAGAAAGCAGGGGGGACAAGGAGAAAAGGGAGGACACAAATTCTCCCACCTGTATAGTACTGCTGCCTCACGTTTTCATTCATTCAAATAATTTTGCAAGCAGCTAAAGGGCATATCTAGTACTTCCAAACTAATATTTTAATTTCTACATTTCACAGTTGATTCCTCTGCCAGAATCATTTTGGCAAGCATGGAAATTAATGTGAGACAAGCATTGCATCCAAATGCTAATGGATGATTAGCTCTGTCTTCCAGAAACTTTTTTTTAAAAATTCTGAGTCACTATCAGGCTATTTCAAACACCTCATATAAGACATATTCCAGCTCAAGATCCTCTTTAACCATTTAAATATAAAAGGTCAGATTTTACTGTGCATGGAGGAGAGAGCTACATCTCTTGTACCGTTCCCAGTCTCCTATCTACTAAAAATGTGCACTCTGCATATTAGTGATAACTTCTAATGACCCCAAAAAGAGGTGATGAGAGCCAATGGCAGTGAAAATAAGTCACCAGAATTTGTTCAGTGGAAGAAAGGAAATTTTAATCTAAAACCAAATACCTGCAACAGAAAAGCAACAGCTGGTAATTTTCAGTTGCCTTATTTCTTATAATATTTCAGCTCTTCACAAAAATATGTCTATCCTTAAAGTACTATATACTATATATGCCATATGTACTTCTTCAGTAGATAATTATCTGTATGCTCAGGAAAAGGAGACACTTCTCAGACCTTACACAATTACATCAGCACACCAATTCAATAGCAAGGCATGGAACAAAATCCTGCCTGCTTCCCAAAACTACTCTGAGGTGGAGTAAGAGGAGGCAAAATAATAGTAATGAATAAAAGGAAAAAAGGTGGGAGAACACTCTGAAGGAGCACTGATGAATATTACCTGAAACCCACACATTTCAGCTAGTAGGTTGTTAATGGTTGAGATCTCTCTTTCCCAGATATTATAGGAAAGTGTATTTCCATTACATGCTTTTTAATGGCAGTGTCACAAGCCTCACTGCTCTGCATGAAGGCATTTTAAAGCCTACTATAAAACCAGAAGGAAGATGAATGAAGATGACACGTTGGGCATTATGAAACCATATGCAAGAGAAAGCCACGTGTACACTCCTGCTTCAGATAATCCTCATTTCCTCTTCATGAGTGTGACTGCACACACAGACACTCATGAAGTTATATCTTTAAATAGCTGAGCTGTCTGTGAGTGGGCTGAGTGGGTGCAGGAACTGTGTGCCCCCAGGCAGGGTGTCTAATTGCTCTGCTCCAGCTGGGGCTGCTGCTGGCTGTGGCAGCAGAGCTCCTCCTGAGTGAAATGAGCAGTTGTTATCACACAGATAAACACAGAAGCCCCATGACAGTGTGGGACCTTGAATAACATACCAGTGTGGAAGTTCTTGTGCACAGCTTTGTGCTCTTAGTGTGGAACCTTAGCTTCCACTGTAGGTTGCACCTAACTGCAGCTGAGTGTTTGCCACAGGTGTTCCCTTCTCCAGAGAGCTTCTCTCAGGACCTGGCATAGACAAAGGGTGTGTCCCTGTCCCCTGTGAACTGAAAGATGCACTGCAGCTGTTCATACAACATCTGTAAGTTAGAGAAACACCAGAACAGAAACAGAAGTCACCATACATTTCAGTGTCACTGAAATTACCAAAAACACCACTCCTTATAGTACTGCAGGAACCTAGCTCAGGCTGAGATTTCCTATTCCTTTTCTAAGAAGATCCAATCTAGTCCTCAAGTAGATGCTAAGATTTCTCATCCCTTCAGTCTTCTGCAAATAGACTGGGAACTACAGAAACCCTGGCTTTAATCATCTGTAGGAGTTCCAGGGACCCTTTCTGTAATATGAGTCTGGACCTGCAGGTTTAAGATGGCCATGAAGAAAGCAGGTGTTTTCCTGATAGAAGGTTGTCTAGGGAAAGAAGTTTAGATCAGAATACCATTCTAATTCCCAGCTTTACTATTTCAGATGCACGAAAATGAAAGCTATATTCTTGTTTTCTTCCAGGGTTTTGTTCTAAACCCCTCAGAAGTGTTATTCAGGTATTTTTTTCTTCAACCGTGTGTGCAACTAAGAAGGTGGAACAAACTAACTTTTTTTTAAATTGTAGAGCCTAAAAATAGTAATGATAAAACTAATAATTGGACTGACTCATGGGCAGATCTTTATTTCTGTCAGCTGCTATGTAATTTAGTAGAAAAACATCTATGATTGCAGCAGCTCTATGGTCTGGCTCTGGGAATGCAGAGCTTGTGTGGATGGATGAGTGTGCAGAAGCACAGGTATTTCTGCCTGACATGCAGGGATTAGGGGTGGATTCAATAATTCTGATGTCATGGCCACCTACTCCAGATTGCAGCAGATGTTTAATTGAGATATTCCATGCTCTTTTAACTGACAGTATGCAAATATGGGTAGTCGTATTTTTAAAGTAGTTTTTTCTAGGTATATGGGAAGCATTAGTATCAAATACACCAAAATTAGTTTTCCCAGTTAAAATAACTTTATTTACTATGAGAAGTTTAAAGAATTTTTCCCATTTGCTTCTTGAACAGTGTATTAAACATGGTAAGCTAAGTCCTTCCAGATTCACACATCCACCCTGCATTGCTTTTTTTTTTAGTTCCCACAAAGTGCTTAAAGAACTCTGTGAGAGGAAATTATTTAGCTTTACTATTTCATACTAGATTCTGGAACTCAGTAAAACAGACCTCTACTGGGGAAAGACCTAAATCTGTCCAAAAATACATGTGATTAGGCAAAACATTCTCCCAAAGCAGCTGTGGGTTTGTGTGAATAAAAAGAATTTAATAAACCAGATGAATTAAATTTAAATTAGTTTGATTAATTTTTTTTTTGGAAGAATCAAGAGAACGCCTAGGATTACAGCCTCAGTAAAGATGCATATGATTACAGTTTCTGGTTGCCTTTTTACCAACAGAAATAATTTCAGGCTCAAGTGAAATAATTTCAAGCTCACTTTTGAGCTCACTGGATGGTTATCTGTCTAATTTGACAATAGGCCAGAGGTTCAAGAGCCAGAGTTCCTACAGGTTGCATGAGTACAGATGAAACTGAGAAATTCTAAGGATGTGAACTCAAACCTTCCTTATACAACTGAAAAACCAGACAGAGCTACTCTTTAATAAAGTCTACTGAGAAGAAAGTGGCAGTGGCAGAGCTTACACATCAACATGCTGAAAAGTTAACCTTAAGATGTTAATACATAGATAAGCAGACTTTTCTAATCTCAGCACTCACACAGCCAATCAGCCAGCCAGCTGTTTTCCAGACGGATGCAGAAGCACAGGAACCTGTACCTTTTCCAAGTAATCTTGCTGCCTCAGAGCTCTACCTATTTATAACCTAACAGCTGGGGCAGAGCTGCCCTGCAATTTGTAGAGCATGCATGAGCAGACAGATGCTGTGCATGTCTAATGCAGCAGAAACAGAGGTCAGTCCCAAAAGGTTTGGTTAAAAATGACAGAAACCATCACTGTCACCAAACTGTATCCATCACAAAGCTGTAATATCTGTTGCATGTAACAGTGCTCCAAAGTAGCTGGATATTTTGCATGCTGAATGTAAATTTCTGTGAATGGAAGGATGAAACAGTCCTTTTCAAGGGGAGAAAACACAATGGCCTTGGTTTAAAAATTTAATTTGATGAGCTAGGAAGCAAGAAGAAGCTTGGGCCAGGATGGGCCTGGTGAAGAAAAGGAAGAGCTGAGGAAATTATCCAGATCAGTTAGATTTTACAGTCCTAACTTTTTACAGTGTATAATGGTGCCTATTTATCATACAACTGAGCTCACTCAAAACCCATCATCAGACCTGTGTTCTTCCTTCATTAATTCTCACCCCATCCTCTGAAAAGCACAGAAGTTACAGAATGATATGCTTTTAGTAAAGAATTTTTTTAATCAGAAGAGAAAAGGGGCCTGTTTTTCATCTAGAGATAGTAGTTTCTGATCTACTGGATACAGTCCTGAAATCCCTTCACAGACAGCTTTGGCTAGAGATTTATCAGGAAGAGTTTCATAAGGTGTGCCAACCATGGAGCTGCTGGTTTTCCTTGCTGCCCTGCAAAGTTCCACCTCCCCATTCCTTCTTCCCCCAATGTAGTCCAGAACAAAAGGCACCTAATCCTGGAAGACTGCAAAATACAGCAGACCTGCCCCCCACTGTGTGAAAAACAGAACAAAATAAGATATATGGTCTGAACTATTACGCATACTAACATTTTATTTAAAAAGATAGGGGAGAGGAACATATTGTGTACTATAATGAAGAGATAAGTATAATTAGAGTAGTAGAGGCAAGTAAGGAAGAACTAGCTCAGTGTAAAAACTCAAAACCAAACACTCTGTTCCAGATACAGGTGTTTGAGCTGCTGATCTGTCCTGTATCTAGTTGTATAGTGCACAATTGCCTCTTTCTATCTGCTGATAGCTGCATTTACACCAATACCTGCTCCTCCTGACTCCCCAGAGACTGGAGCAGGCAGAACTGGAGTCCGATCACTCTCTCATAGTCACTGCTATGGAGTATTTTCACTTGACATCTTCCTTTAGCAAAATCATTTGCATTTTTTAATTAGGCTTAGCCACATTGACTTCCTCGTCTTTCTCAAGTACTGAGAAATCCTTTAGAGCACCAGAGAACAGTTTGCTGTGCACAGATAAGCAGAATGGATTTAAGTACTTATAATGCTTTAATCTCGTTTTGTGCTTCTACATGTCATACAAATGTCTTTGAGAAAAATAATTGATTTTATAGTAGTTTAGAGCAATGCTGTACCAAATAAAAGTATCTGGGTGTGTTCAAGAAAGCAGTAAGCAAATACTCAAGTATCCCAGAAATCTGAGCATTCATTTAGTCATGTACCATTGATGCTGTCTTTTCTGTAAATCAAACGTCATCATAATTTCCTGCTTCAGTTGCTTATGGGATTAAAGAATTCATCTGTTTGGCTTTGTAGACTGCAGGCAGTTGTATTTCTTGGCTTACCAAAACCAGCTTGGGCAGAGACTGCCAAGACAATCAGAATTTGGGGCTGCAGGGAGTCAGTCTTTCACCTTGGTTTCATAGTTAAATAGTTTGTTTTTTGAAACCATTAAATATTTTATATTCTTTGGTGTATTTGGGACAGTGCACTTAGCCAGTGATGGTTTCAGTCATTTTAAACAAAACCTTTTGGGATTGACCTCTGTTTCTGCTGTTATTTAGCAGAGTGTGGCCTATAATTAACCACAACAAGTAAAACTTTATTGCATCATTGTATTTTGGCAATTTAAAGTTTCAACAGTTTCTATGAAATCTTTTCCCTGGAAGTGTATAAAATTTTAAATTACTGTTTTATGACATTTTGTCTTTTTTCTTTCTGGAGCAATCTGGTCACTGACCCATTGTTGCAGTCTGTGCTTGTATTTCTGTAACAGGCCCACCCTGCTGAGCAGGAGGTCAGAGGAGGCAGGAAAAGGATAAGGTGCAGATCTGGCTTCTGAGCAACCCACAGACTGATTTCAGGTTACTACTTATTATTTTGCTCATGAACAAATTCTCCTTTAAAATACCACCTCCTGCAGTGGTCTGATGGAACCATAATTTTTCCATACCAACAATATTCAAATACAGGAAGCGGAGAAAGTCAAGATTAACTTGAACAAAGCTAAATGATGGTATCAGTTATGGTTTATTGGTTTATATTTATCATTTTTTATTTGGACTGGCTTTGAAATCGAATCTGTTAACTGTCACAGTTATATTATCTGTTCCTCTGAGATTCTATTTAACATTTAAATGGGTACAGAAAGAAAGAAAATAAATAAGCGTAATAAGACCTATCAAAAAAATGAAGAAGATTAATGAAGGCATGTAAGGTTTTACAGAAATGTACATTAACTCTTTAGTCTTGCACAAGCAGTAATACTTTCTATTCATTCTGCAGTAAAAACTCCTTTTGATGCCAGTCCATAAATAAAAAGTGGTGACAGAAAAAAAATTAACTTGTAATGGTAATGAGAGACAGGCAAAGGGTAGAAATATTAGCCTCCTGGCCTTGATGGGTGCAAAGTCATTTCTGTGAAGGAAGTTTTACACCCAACATGTGCATATTCATTGGGGCAGTCACAGAGTGGCTGATAACAAGATTCCCATCAAATGCAGTGAATTTGCCCAAGAGAACAAAGGTCTGAAGATGCAATGTAGGGAGACTTCTACTCTCCAAAGCCTGAGTCACAGGGAAGACCTGACAGCAGCTACATAAATCAGAACTGCACAGTAGAATTTATGTTGAGAGTTAGAGCCATACAGACCTCAAGTATCAGTTATGAAAGTTTTCTTTTAGTAAATAATTGTGGTGAAGTGAGCAAAGGCACAAGCTTCCAAAAAACATTTGCATTCAGTCTCCTTTCATGCAAGTCCTACCAGACCCAGATGATAAAAAGAATTCCTAGGATCTTCAAAACTGTTTGTTTCTTTATTAGCTAATGGATGTTCTTATGTGATGTTTTAGAACATTTATTTAGAAATCTTCATTTCACAGCTTTTTTATCTTTCTAAAGAAATGGTACTCGAAACTCTATTGAGATTACAAGATTTAAGAAATTGCAATTTTAAAGGATGGAGAGGTCAATGATTAGGGGATTTTACAGACAGTATGTGTATATATACTATCATATATGTATATGTGTATATTTACACCCATTTACATCTATATATCACAAGAAGTCCAAGAGGTTTTATTTAGCCATCACATTAGCATAAATAAGACAAGTGAAAATAAATTCTAAGTTCTGTTTGGGAGCTTTTCAGATCAGCATTTTGCTAACCATCAAAACAAATGCTCCTGTCACACAAACTGCCCGTATGGATACAATCTGCTGGAAAAGGCATTTTATGCCATCCTAATATAAGTCAAAAATATATGAGTGATTCTGGTCATTTTCAAAGAGACAAAGCCCACAGCAAATTTCTGGACAAAATCTGGCACGTTGCCACTCCTTTGATATTTTCTGTGGATTACAGTTTACTTTGGCTCAGAAGTACAGGGTAAAACAATATTTTTTCCTCAGGCTTTCGCTGACTTCAGCTCCTGAGGGAGCCCATCATGCAGCTGTAGGTTCTCTGAAATAGTCACCATTTCAGTGAGCAATGCCTTGGAGCAGCTCTATTCTGTTATTGTGCTGTGGGGAAATTACAGTGATCTAATCTTTCTAAAGCCAGGAGACTTAGACTTAGGTCTAATAGAAGTTTAGAGCAACTGTATTGTTTTTCTACATTGCAGAGATTAAATTAGTATGAGAATAGGCTTGGAATTCCAGACCTGCCATCCTATCACAGAGTTATTGCTAAGAGCAGAAATTATTGTGGTCAAAGATTCCATTAAATCCTTAAAACAACTGTCACAGCAATCACTGCTGATGTAAAATTCAATCACCCTCTTCACAAACTGCACCTTCACAGTCCTACATTTAAAAAGGGATAAAGTGTTTAGAATAGTAGTGCATAAGAAACAACACACACCCTGAGAATAAACAATACCTGCCCAAAATATGGAGGGAAAACAACATGGAAGTAAAATGCCAAGCCTTTACTGTCTCAAAGGATAATGCTAAATAATATCAGAACATCACTGCATTGGTGTAAGATGTGACTCACAAGCAACAAGGCAAGATGCAAAGTGCAGCAAGGTGCATGTTAATTTAAAAGTGACATTGGGAGAGCTGCATACCTGGTCACCCAAACCAGGACAGAGAGGACAGAGCTGGCTGTCCTGACATACAGCTGCCTTCTGCTCCTGCCACTGCACTCTGGTCAGCAACAGCTGGTAAGATCTAAAGGGAACAAAATCACTGCTGAGGGTATGGGGGAAGCTCTGACTGAGGGGCAGCACAGTCTGGTCCTGCCTTTCCTGCTGTGCAGCTGCAGTTGCTGCTGCTGTTCTCTGCCACGAGGACTGCATTTCTAGCAGCACTTTAACTGATTTTTTACATAAAACTACCTTCAATCCTGAGCAGAGCAGCTGCTCACCTTCTCCTGTCCCACAGTTGTATCCTGCACATCCTCAGGTTTAGGCATTTACACTGCTTTAACTTGGCACCCAGGAGCTGCCTGCTCAGAACTGCTTTCTCCTGAGATCTCTCTTGGGGCTAATTACCTTTTTCACTTCTGTTTGTAGGAAATTAAACATGAGTTTTATGGGCAGATAAAAGAGCAGTCCCAAACCAGTTGTTCCCTGTAAGTGTCTCATGGGGTGTCTGAATTGGCACCTGGCATAGGTTGACTCAGTGATGTGTCAGGAAGAGGTTGGGAAAAGCAGAACAGCACAGACCTGAGAGGTAAAACCTATTTAATCTCATTTTCTAGACAGCATTTACATCCTGACATACCAACCAGGACAGCACAGAACATGGAGGGTTCTACCAAGTTCTGCTGCACATCCAAACATCAGCACAGACATTTAGCCTCTGCTGAGGTGTCTGGCACCAAAGCCAGCGCGCTGGTGATATCTAGGCCAAAGCTGAGGATCAGATGGATGGGTGCAGTGGTGGAATGACAAGGATGAAGCAGTTTGTGTCACCTCCATATAGTCCTGCTACCATTTTGATAGTCTGTTTATCTGTGTTGTCCTAATCCAACTATTGATGGATTAAAAACTAAGAAACTGATTAGGAGTGTCCTCTAGATTACAAATTCATAGGCTCAAATGTTAGAAAATGGCAGATACACAGTACTGAGTTTACATAATTTTCCCCCTTTTTGCAGGCTTCCTGTTTACTGAATCAGGCAGCAATAGTGCATTGCATAAATGTGGGCATATGAGGTAAAATTCAGGTTGCACAAGCCATCTGTATAGAGTTCTCATTTTTGAGTCTTGTATCTTCAGTTTAACTTCCTTTCTTTTAAAATAGATATTGAAATTTGGTGGAGGGTGGTATAATGTAGATGTAGATATTTGATTTTATGGGGGAAAAAAAAGCCCACCTCCTGCAGCACTTCAAGTGTTGACCATAGTCACAGAACACAGGACTGTGCCTCTCACTTTGCTTACTAGGTTAACTATATCCTGAGGTCATTTGTCATTGAGGAAAATGTACTGTGTTTACACAGCAAAATTTACTGTGTTACATCCTTAAATACTTTATAAAAAATAATTTCTTAATACATAGTTCTGTTAAGTGAGGTGTCTACATAGTTTCTACACTAACTGAAGAGCAGATTTTAAGACTTCAGTGATCTGTAGAATTTACCTCATGCAGCTCTTGCCAGTCATAGAAATTATCATGCAAAATACAGAAGACAAAGCAGAAACAAAGTTTCTCTATTTGCATTTTATATGATCCTGAAAAGTTAAGACTTCTTCAAGAACTCAGCAAGTTAGTGATGATAACCTGCCTGGAACTATTCTAGTAGAATGCCTGGGGGGTTTGATGAGAGGAAGGTTGGGGGTCAGACCCAAATCTGTGCAATTGATGTACAAGAATCTGCGTAGTGCAGAGTTGCTGTTTACACTGTGCCTGTGTGCATTAAGTGGTTTAGGGACATGTAGCATACTGCTTTGTTCTACATTTCAGTTCAGTGATACATGTTCATCAAAAGAACAACACTTTCCTCAAGCAAATAGGATTTCTAGACTTGGAAAAACTACTGAACCAAAAGTAGATACTGGCATCCACCTGGGAAGTTGTGGGTGACTATCTCACTGTGTAAAGCCTGAATTTGGGTGATGGGTTGTTTCTGATCTGTATTATGCAACACCATTTACATTTTGTTGTTTTCTCCTTCCAAAATAAGTATTTCCTAAGACAGAAAAAAAGGTGATATCTTGAAGTTTCTGTATGGTCTCCAGACAGTAGATCAGTGTGAGTGGAAAGCAGACACACTTTGGTACTGAAAAGGTGTTTGTGGGAAGTCAAGGATGTGAAGTCTAAACAAGTGGCTGGGAAAGGACTGACATTTAAAGATATCATGATGAGGAGAAGGTTGGGTTACAGCTAAACTAAGCTGCATCTGATATAGAAAGAAAAAAAATCAAGGTTAAATTGAGGTTAGCAAATCGTGACATGACCTTGGCTCTTTCTTCATAATTTATGCAGTATTTCCATCCTAAAAATTATGAATGGTTCTCTGGTGTTGTTTTGCCTTATTTCGATGGAGGTGTCCCTGGTAATTACTAGAAGTTAATCAAGCAAGGCAAGCTAACGAGACCTTAAAACTTGTATTATGTAAGCAGAAAACAGGGAGAGGTTTTTCGTAATAGATCATTTTATGTTTGAGCACCACTGTTGAAGCATCTCCAACAAAAATATCCTCACAATGAACTTCCTAGAAGGAAGCAGTAGTGCAGAGCAGGCCAGGGTGGAACTGTAGAGGTAATTTCTGGTTACAGTACCTCCCCATCTAGTCCTGCCTCCTGCTCACAGCAAAGGGAAAAAGTAAATGAGTTCATCAGTGTCTTTCACTACTAAGAAACTGTTTTTGTTCAAAAATTGCCTATAATTAAAACTGCAAAATCCACAGAACAGGAAATGTTAAAAGACTGAACTGACAGTGTAATAAATCAATGTCAATGGAATTTGACAAGTGTATTTGGAAACTGGATTCAGTACTGCTGCAGGTTTTATAGTGCAAGTTCATTAGGTCCTGAAAATCAATTAAAAAAAAAAAAAAAAAAAAAAAAGAAACACAATGTGACTTAAAATACTAGATGTACTGAGGTTTCTTCTGTTGAGGCATTAGTGAATTATGTGCCATGCAAACCTGAACCAGAGCTTGTTTTGGCTGCTTGGAGAGGGCCTGGCTTTAGGATGGCAGTCATTGTCACTGGTAGCAGTGCCAGTGTTCATCACAGCAAAGTCATGAGCCACCATCCCATGAAGGTAGCAAAGGGCAAACTAAGGTTTATCAGAGAATCAGGTGTTTGGCTGGAACATCTCTGAAGACACAAGTGTTCCTGTGCAGCTTTTTCACAACACTCCTCAGTAACAGCCCTGCCTTCAACACGGGGTGATCACGCTGGAGAGGACTTGAAACTGGCCCCACACCTTCCCACACTCCTACCCTGGTGCCAAATTAATGGTCCCTAAGCACACACACCTCCATGCCCCTGCAGACTCATAGCTCATATTTCATATTGATGTGGGCAAGCCCATGTGCAAATCAAGAGTGTAATTTTCTAATGCTTTTTGGTAACTACCTATTGTTGATATGCGAAATGCCTACACGTGAAAACCTACACGGAGAAAGAGAAGTGTTTGTCTAATCAACTGTAACATGTTTAGGGCATTACATAACCACCATACTATGCTGCTAGAGGGTATTTTTACTATTTTGTAGCTTAGACATTTTTATAACTATTTCTTAAAAGTTCAGCAGATGACAGTGGAATATCCTGATTGTTGTCATTATCAGGCACAGAAATATTTTTGCTAAAATTGTAAAAGGGCTGGAAAATATGTTTGTAAGTTCATGTAAAGATGACATTAAACTATTTAAAAGGGCAAAAAGCTTTCTTCTTCACTGGGTGGGTTTTGGGTTTTTTTGGTTTATAATGGGAGCACTGGCTGGATCTTTCCATCTGCTCTGCTGGCTGTTACTGCAGATGGTCATAATCTGTACATATGGCATGTGCATATATAAACTGAAATCAGGGTTGTCTTGGTGTAAAAGCAGGCCCACAACAGGAGCTTGGGTGCCTAACACAACAGTGTTGGTGAAGGGGATAATTTAGAGCATTTTCATTTTCTATGGGATATTTACATGGAATTAGGGAAAGTATTTCCTCTTCACTGAAAAAGGAACAAAAAAAGTCACTCAGCTCTTTTATGTTAAATTCTGGATCTGCAATTTATTTGGAATCCGGTGTTTGCTTCAGCTGTGCCATGAATTTGTGTTAGGTTTGGGTTAAATGAGGACAACACCAAACTCTCATAAACTTCACAGTCAGCCTAGCTTTGGAGTCCCTGCTTCTAACTCAGAGCTGGAGGAGGTATTTTGTCACTAGAAAATGGCCTTCCAGATAGCATATAATAAAATAAAGTCTCCAGAAATTAAATGGTCTTTAGATCTCAAGTTTCTGTTTAAGTCATTCTCACTACCATTAAATAGTCACTGAAACTCATAAGAATCAAAGAAGAGGCAAAACCCCTTATCATCAAAAGTAGAACTTTCTGGTGCACCAGGTGATCAACCAGGCAGTCAAGCAGTTCTGCAGCTGTGGTGCCCAGTTAGCAGTGCTGAAAACTTCCTATTGAATATTGGCTCATGAACCAAGTTTAAAAAATTACTTTCATAAAGTTTTTAACTTCTCATAGACATTCTGGAAAGTTAGGAAAAATTCCGCGTTATTTATATGTGCAGAAAAACCCTAAAAGCAACTCACAATTGCACTTAAAAAACATTTAGCAACAAATGCCTAAAAAGTCGTCATTGGAAAGCAAGACATGAAGAATTTATCAGATATATAATCAAATGTATTTTTAACGTTTCCTCTACCTTCACTAATATCCTCTGTATTACTGTTTATTTGCAACATTTGCTCATTCATCAGACGAGCCAATTGTCAGCACAGATAAAGTCATGACTCTTATTCCCTTTTTCCTCCTTTCTTAACATCTACTCTGCTGTTCTCTTTACTAACCTTTCTACCTCTCTTGTACTAGGAAAAGGCTTCACAGATTCAGCTACAAGGCTAGAAAATGAAAATATAGTAACTTTAAAAGAGTTGCTGCCACTCTAATACCACTTTCTAAAGTGCTTTTTCTCTTTCATTACAGGTTTGTTTTGTGAATTTAGATGCCAACAGAGATGATTGCAGCGATGAGCAAGTGAAACAGGTACATGCGTAGGTCTTAGAAACATGTGCAATGAATCTATTCAGACCCACCAGGACTCCCCAGTAAAAATACAGATTAAAATTCTATGAAAAAATCAAAGCCAACCCAAGATTTTTAAGTGCTACAGAGAGCAATGCATAAGGAATCTAAAACTGTCTCAACTCTAGACTAAGTTACATAGCATTTCTTATTCTCATCCCAGAAATTTGTAATGGATTGTTTCAGTCTGAATTCACAGCATTTATATGAGTATATTTCTTGCTTTTATCAGAGAAGTGAACATGGACATGACATACATTTTTTTTTTTGCATAATACTACATAAAAAGAGTTTCTGGTGTCCTGCCCTGCACTACTTTCTGATTTCTTTCTCTGTCCTACTGCCAAAAAGCCTCTCAAAGTCTTCCACTCATCTAGGTCTTGTACAGCTGAGCTGACTTACTCAGTCAAACTCCACATAGGTAGATCATGTGCTCTTGGGGAGGAGGTGTTGATAAGACAGAACTAATTGTGTTACATTGTGTTACTGTTTAGCTGAAAGTTACAAGGGTAGGAAAAAAAAATTTAAAAAGCAATAAACCCCTTGGTTATTCTACAAGCACTGAGACAAGCTATGATACAGTATTTAAAACACATACCACTGTGTGTGTTTTAAAAACACAGAAAACAAGAAAAACACAAAATCCAGAAAAAACCCTTAAATCTGCAGAAGTCACATTTTAAAGAAAGGGCCTGGTGTCAGTTTTGTGCTTACATCTTCCTTTATCAGTTCCTTTTCATCATTCTGGCTTGGTGCCCGTGTTTGACACACCAATACAGAAGCAATATGTAATGAGTGAACACAGGTAGGATCTCCTGACAGTACCCAGGGAGTTCCTTGGTTAAACCATTACAGTTCATTTATATACAGTTCATGCTGGAAATACTTTTGGCTCATAGAACAACCAGTGCTGGCACCTTGATGGCTCCTGCAAGTCATTTGTTAGCAAGAACAGTTTTTCTCTGCTGTTTTCTGCATCCTGGATCTGTGAAAATTCAGTTGTCAAAAATAAAAATGGCATCTTGCAGCAAAATGATTTTTCTATTGAATCAGCAGGTTAACTGTGCAGAACAGCTTGAGAGGTTTTACTTTACTGAAGCCACAAAGGCACTGGTTGTTTTCTGAAATGCGGTGGTTTTATTGTTGTTTACAGTGTTTGTTGAGGAGCAAAAGTTATAAGAGGAAACAACAAAACTTCCTCCCTCAATCTTATAACTAGACAGCTGTTCTCAGTTTTCACTGTAGGTAATAAAAATTCCCTACTAGCACAGGTGCTATGCATTCTTTTCCAAGAGGAAACACCTTCATCCCCATTTTTGTGTATAATAAGCAGGTTTTGTAAATTAGCATTGAGTGGTGTGGAATTTTATATAATACATTAATGTGGTGAAAGCATTTCTTCAAAGATTTTTGAAGATGTTAGCAAAGCTGTTGTTCATATGAAATATATAACTATTTAGGATTTTGTATTACTGATTGAACCTTCGAATGGGTTAAACTGGGGGGGAGGGATTGTGTAAAATAATTCTGCTTCCAGACTTCTTTTTTTTCTAAAGAAAATGTAAAGGAGTGAAGTAAAAGATATATAAAATGCTGTAACTTCCTACCTAAGAATTCTGATAAAATCTGGCAATTTAGGCAGTATAAAAATAGAGATACTTCAGGAAGTGTTTGTGATAACAATAAGGTTATAATTTGAAAAAAAAAATTATGAGAACTTTTTTTTTGCTACAGTGAAACATCAAACTGAATTGAAGCACTGAATTCACTTATGTCATATAAAAATACTTAGTCTCTTCTGAAGATCAGTTGCCTGAAAAGTAAATGGTTTCCCAATATTGATTTAGGTTTTTTCACCCAGAAAGTTTTATTATATCTAATTTAATCCGAGGAAAAATAACAGTACTGCAAGCTTAATATTGTGAGGATGAAAAGGGAAAAAAAAAGTGAAGTATTGTTGCCTTGGTTAGTAACTAAAGCAGAAGGCTGGGTGCCCAAATCTGCACTCCCTGAAGGGCTTTGCCACATGTTCTGCACTAACACATGGGCCATGGTGGTGCAAAAAATGGAGGTGGTATTTACTCTGCTCCTGCTATAAAGGGTCAGCCTTGGTTCTCTGTTCACAGAACAAGGACACCAAGATCCTTGGCAGAGAGAACTGTACTCTTAGAGCATTGACTTTTTGTCCTGGCCTTTGTTCACAAAGGAGCACAAATGTCCCCTGCATGTGCTGGGGGCAATACAGATCTCCTGTATGGCATCACTGATGCTGTGACTATTACTGCTTTTGCCTCCAACAAATATGTAACATACAGGCAGTGACCATATCAGTACAAATGGAAGGTCATGAAGGTATGCAATGTAACAGCAAAGAAAGGCATATTTCATGTATACCCAGTATTTTTGCTGTTCTATGTTTAGCATTGTATCAATTTGGCTGGTAATTTCCAGGTAACTTTCACTGGTTTCTTGCTAGTCGTATGCATGGAGGAAAACAGGAAGATCTGCCCTGTTCTCATCCCCATACCTACTGAAGCTTCTGTGTTTCAGACCATAAGAGAGACTCTGTTTTCACAGTCAAGGGAACTCACATGTAATAGGAAGTATTTAGGTGCACCAATCCAATCAAGCAGTTTAGCATGTGACAATGTGAGGGATGGCAGGTTGTCCTGCTGGACACTTGAGCAAAAGTTTATAATGTCATCTTTGTCTTGTCTGGTGTCTCAAAAGACAGAATGTGCATTTTAATGCTGCCAGTTCTATTCTTGATCTACTTGAAATAATACTTTCAAGTGAGCTTTCTGAAAGGATGCCTATAAGTGATATTAAGTTTTAATATTTATAACTGTGCAATTCAGACTTCATTACCTGAGTGCAAGATCTCTGTTTCATACTACAGAAGTTGATCAGTGTCTCCCCCAATCTCCCCAAACTCATCAGTTCGATGAACGTACAGCCACCGAAGGAAAATGAAATAGTCCTGCTGAGTGGATTGACATCAGGAAACCTTCAGGCCGATTATGAGGCTCCCCAGGTAGGAGTCAAACTCTCATTTAAGACCACATCATGCCTGTGAAGGATGGAATTTGAAAAATGGGAAAAAGGAACCTGAAAGAAAGACCTGAGATGAACTTGAGATGAGTGGAAGTTTGCAAACATACAAACAGCCTCTATCAGACAGATTTAAGTGTGTGGTGCAGGGTGGTGGGACACACACCATGTACACAAAGATAGCTCAGAGATCCTGCTATTCCCTCTGGATCCTGCCCATGTCTGGCTTGCAGCTGGTAATGCTTTAAGCCACATTAGCACTTGATCCTTCAGGGAAGGTAGGCACTGGTGGCAGAGATGATGGATTCCTAAGCCCAGATTTCAAGAGTAGCAGAAGGGCAGCAGAGGGGGAAAGGAAAGAAGCAACACTTCTGTGCATAGAGCAGGGCGAGGGCACAGCTCCTACAGACTCCCTTTCCAGTGATCTTGCTTTATTTTCCAGTAATCTTGATCCCACTTTGATTCCCAATCCATCTTCACCTCTCAACTTCATTAAAACTGCAGAGTTACCCTGGAGTACAGAACTGTCTCAACAAATTTAAAACGTGAACAGGTATTGCCAGGTTTGTCTGTTGCAGATAAGAAAAGCAGGAAACTTTCTTTCACTGAAATTACCTTGTGTACAAAAGCCTTCCTGAAGCAGACCCTGTGACAGCTGTATCATGCAAAGATCACTGCATTTTATGGTGTACCAGTAAGCTGATCATTAAAGAGAGCAATTACCTGGTTATTGAGCTTTCTTGCCACTCATGGCTAATGGCTGAATTTAGAAATGTATAATGACAAGCACAAGGCTGTGGTGGGAGCAATGGAGCTCCAAACTCCACATCCCAAGACATTGCAATACACACAGGGGTGGTCTGAGACCCAAACAAGGTAACTGAAATACCCAAGTCACCCCTGTCTCCATAAGCCTACAGACACTGAGACTGGCAGCCCTCTCAGAGAGAATGAAGGCAAGAGGCAAACAGGATCTTAATAAATTTCTGTCAAGGAAAGCTTTGCATTGGGATTGGATGAGATTTATTGCCCAGATATGCCAAAGTCATCCTATTGTTTGGCTTTCAGAGAAATTAATTTGTAAGGTAACTGGCAGAGTTTTTGTAAAAGTATTTTTATTCCACTTGCTATCAAACCATTTTCACAAGTACAACCCCACAAACTGTGGATTGGGGAAAAAGCAGGGGAATGTCTCATCTAAGGCTGCATCTTTTTTTCATAACATTTTTCACAATATGGTGCATGCTCAAGCCTGATTCAATTTCATAGCAGCTATCTAATCTATCTTTTCTGTTTTAACACACTAATTCATTTGGTTGGCTGTTCAGACGCATTTTTTAGGTGGAAAGGAAGAGCAAGATAATAAACATATTAATCCAGCATAACACTCATCCCACTCTCTTTATTAGGAGACATTTGATTTGCATTCACAATCCAAGACAAAAGGTCCAAGGTGGCATCACCTTATATTAGATAGTGTGCAAATGCCCAGGGGGTTCAGGGCATGTTTTGCACAGCCTAAAACTTCTGCCTCAATCCAATCCAAAGTTGGTCCACCCAAGCTGGCTCTTTCCTGGGTGTCAGAGTTCAAAGCACAACATCACAAGCTGCAAAAGTCTGGCTTTAGTTCAGGGTACATCCATACAACAAGAGTGGTCCCATGCAGAGACATCGACTCAGCTCTGTTGTATAACTGTCCAACTGTTTTAATATCAGTAAAATGAGGATAACAAGAGTTCCTTCCTCTCTGTTTCTTTCCTTTCAACTTAATTGTACAGCTTCTGTAGAGAAGGCAGTTTTATATAAAGTCTGAGCACATTGTGCACTGGAGCCCCATTTCCAGTGGGAGGTTGTATCGGCCTGAAATAATGGGGCTTTGGACAATAAGGGAAGGAGAGGAAGAGCAGCAAAGAAACAAAATAAAACACTATTTAAAAATGGTCTGTTGGAACATCTAAAGGTGACCTGCTCTTCACAATCTTATCAACCAGTATTTATGGGGCTGTCTTCAAACAAGCATTGCAACAGAAATGATCATGCCCACAAACAATTCCCTCCAGAGAGGTAATACTGGGTAGCGTGAGGCCATTATTAACAGCGTGTCAGATGACTAACATCAAATAAGTCTCTTTCATTAAAACAACAAGTTGATTGAAAACAAACAACTTGGCAATTTCAATAAAATTGCCAAGTATCCCCTATGATACAGCTGGGTTCTACTAAGACACTTGTATAACAAAAGCTGTCAGTCCAAGAAATCTTATTTTGGTATACGTGTAACTGCACATTGTTACTAACACTGAAATGACAAATTGTATTGCATCTTTGCAACAGAACATTCCTGAGATATTTATAGAGGGAAGCTTAAAATAAGTTTTATTTTTTAATTGAATAACTGAGATTCTTTTCCCCTCTAGTGTCCTTGGCTGGCAGATGTCTGCTTGGTTCAGTGTGCGAGGGGGGACAGGAGGAACAGCGCAAGCTGCATCATTTTTGAAATAAACAAGTTTCTGATTGGACTTGAGCTCGTTCAGGAGAGGCAGCTGCAGATAGAAACTCGTGTTCTAAAGCCTGAGGATGACACAAACTGCTCCGTGTCCTCAATAGAAGAAGATTTCCTCACGGCCTCTGAGCACCTTGAGGATGACAACGAGGCTGATGAATATAAAGCTGGTAAAAGCAGGGGGACTGAGCAAAATTCTGCTGTTGTTCATACTGCAAAACAGCTATAGCAATGCTCACAGAAATTGCACTTGATTCATGCATATGTAATTTAGAAAATGGGCAGCCATTCATGTTTTTAAATTTTTGTTCAAAGACAAGGCTGTGCAGTACTTGTACAGAGCAGTAATGGAGTACAAAGTTGTGCAGCTCTTTTCTTTTAAAAGTCACAAGTTACTCTGCAAAACCTAACTTTTTATTTTTCTCAACAGGTCATGAAAAATTAAATGTTTCAGAAGCATCTTCAGATGTCAAAAAAAATAAAGGAAAGGGATTTGAAAACATTCACTATAGAAAAGCCAGGTTGCCATTCATTCTTGAAGGGAACTGCATTAATAAAGATAATGCAGCTGCTCAGGTCTCTGAAGCTGTGAACGTGGCTGAAGATGGCCTCTCTCAACCTGAAGATAAGTCAGACCAGGAAATAGTGTGGCAGAAGGAATTAGCTGAAAAAGGTACTTCATCATTTAGTACTACTAATTTGACTAGTGGGGTTGAAAACTCAGCACTCATGTTAGAAGATGTATCTGTAACCAAAATGGCTAAAGAGGAGCTGGAGCCTCAGGGTAACCCCACAACGAAACACAGCAGCAAGACAGACGGGGAAGGTTATGCAGGTATCAGGAAAACTGATCCTCCTTCCCAGAAGGAGCAGGCGACCACAGGTCAGTACGCCACAAATTTAGCAGAATCTGTTCTGCAGGATGCATTCATTAGACTGTCACAGTCTCGACCGAGTTTCAGTGAGGAGGCTGCAGTCAGCATCTCTGTGGGAAGCTCCTGTAAGTCAGAAGATGTATCTGCTTCCCGATCATGGAATGAACTTCCAAAGATCGTCATAGTGCAAAGCCCAGACAGTTCTGAGAATGTGCCTGACTGGCCAGGGTCTGCCTTCCCCAGCCTGAGCCACTGGGCTGAGGCAGAAGGCTCTGCTGAAGTTTCAGATTACTTTGAGGAAGAACATTCAAACGGACATGACCAAAGTGCACTGGAAGTGGCTCTGGCTTGTGCAGCCACTGTCATTGGAACCATTTCCAGTCCCCAGGCCGCAGAAAAATTCTACCGGGACCAGGAAGTCACAGACTCGAGAAGTGGAGTGGTTGCTACTGAAGAGGTGCACACAGCATCCTCACAGCTCCTTGACGACTGTGCTGGCACGGAATACTCGTTCCCGTCTGCGCTCTGTGGCATGACTCAAGTGGCAAGTGCTGTAGCCATCTGTGGCCTGGGGGAAACCAAGGAGGAGAAGTACCCTGCAACTTCCAGCGGACTTCTGTCTGCTGCCCAGGCCTCTGCAGCCATTACTCTGCGTTGCAGCTTGGCTGTAGGAAGCAGCATGGAGAAGCTGAACGAGAGCATTGCGGAGGCGCTTCTCAAAGAGGCATCCGTAATTCTGACAAAACCCAGCACATACAAAAATGTAGGGCATTTTATGGAATCCATAAATGGGAAAATTATTGAAACAGCAGCAAGACCACGTATTCCACATGCTGATGGAGTAATCAGGGACGAACTTGCGCAGAACTTATCCAACATTATTCTACGACATTCTGTGGAAGAGGTTAGGAAGAAGAGACAGCTACAAGCCCATTCAGAGGATGGCTTAAGTACACAAGACATTTTCACAGAGACTGCCAATGAGTTGCTTTTTAATATAATATATTTCACTTGCAAGAAGATGAACGACATAAGGCAAGTTGAAGAGTGTTCTCCTCTCTTTTCTGAGGGCACAAAAGCAGCGAAAATAACAAGAGCAGAAGGATGGCCAACACTGGCAACAGCATGTGAAACTTCCCACAGCCCCCTTGATCACTCTGCTGCTAAGTCATTTGGTACATCCTACAGCACCAGTACTAGCAAAGATCTTGAAAAGGTCACAAGCACTTACAAGAGTAATATCAAAGATGTAAATAGCAATGAAGGTTCCACACTGAATTCAGAACCAAGTGGAAATATAGGGCATAACACACTTGGTGCAAAAACATCTCCTAAGAAGAGATACCTGAAAAGAACTGCACGAGACTGTTACAAATCCCCAAATCAGAGTAACAATCATCATCAGAAGAAAGACTACAGATCATTTTCAGACAGCGAAAATACCTTTGCAAACAGTGAATGCAGGCACGGTGTTCAAGAACAGCTGTCATCCAGTGCCACCATAAATACAGAAAACCAAGCCAAGATTAAGTGTGATTCTGTGCTAAATAATGATGTTCAACTTAGCTTGTCTTTGTTAGGAAACCATGTCTTGCTTCCTTCTCAGCCTGTGCTACAGGTGAAAAATTCAAGGGACAAATACTGTATAACAGACTTTGCAGAAGAATTGGCAGAAACAGTTGTCTCTATGGCAACAGAAATAGCTGCCATTTGTCTAGAAAATTCAAATGGCAAGCAACCCTGGTTCTGTGCATGGAAGAGAGGCAATGAGTATCTGATGACCCAGAGTTTATCATGCAGAACCATGAAAAGGAAGAAGGAAACCCATACCAATGGTTCTGTGGTTCGGAAGCACAGGGCACCTCGCCTTAGTGAGATCAAAAGAAAAACAGATGAGCATCCTGAGCTAAAGGAAAAATTGATGAATCGGGTAGTAGATGAATCTATAAACCTTGAGGACACACCAGATTCAGTCAATCTCTTTGCAAATGAAGTGGCCGCCAAGATCATGAACCTCACCGAACTCTCCATGGTTGATAGCATCTGGCAAGGTCCAAACCACCCCAGGAACAGACTGCACTGTGAAAGGTGGAGCCGAGCCAAAGCCTCAAGCTGTGAGAGCATACCAGAGGAGGACTCAGATTCCAAAGCCTCTTTCAATACCCTCGGCCTCATGAGCAGCTTTGGTCACTCTCTGAGCCAGACAAGCTCTGTCTCAAAGCAGTCTAGTTGTGAAAGCATTACAGATGAATTTTCAAGATTTATGGTGAACCAGATGGAAAATGAAGGAAGAGGTTTTGATTTATTACTGGATTATTATGCAGGAAAAAATGCGAACAGTATCTTAACTTCTGCCTTGCAGCAGGTAGCCAAGAAAAATGGCCATCTTAGTGTAAGACCAAGTTGCCCATCCAAACAGTCCAGCACAGAAAGCATAACAGAAGAGTTTTATAGGTATATGCTAAGAGAAATCGAAAAGGAAAATAAAGATAACCCATCATCTCGGAATTCAAAGGACTGGTGTGGCAGTTTACTGGCACCCTCTCTAAGGTCACCTTTCTGCTTTAGGCAGTCGTCGATGCCCGACAGTCGATCCTCGGGCTCTAGGCTTACAGTGAACGTCCCAATTAAAGCAAATTCCTTAGACGGGTTTGCCCATCATCGCCAAGATTCCTTAAGTGTGCAGCCCGTCAGTACCGTGGCTTCTGCGGGGCTCTGCAAGTCTGACTCGTGCCTGTACCAGAGAGGCAAGACTGACCAGATCACAGACATGCTGATCCACGAGACGTGGGCCAGTTCTATTGAGTCTCTGATGCGCAAGAACAAAATCATAGCAGATGAGGCAGAGGCTACAGAGGTAGACCAGTTTTACAGTGATTCTCCACCACATGTGGAACAATATGCAAAAAGACTGGCTGCAAATATTGTTGAAAGTGGTAAAAGTTTAATTGTTGTCCAGCAGGATTCCTTTGACAATACAAGCCGAGAACACGTGTTGGAAAGCAAACATCCCCAAAGCACAACCCAGATACAGCTGAAACCCAAAATGGAGGAAGTAAATTTGGATGAAAAAAAAGAGCATGTGAAGAGTCCTGGAAGCCTCCCTGTAGGACAGCTCAGTGAAGTGCCTTTAATTCAGATAGAAACTGATCAACGAGATGAGCCAGATAAAGACTTAGAGTCCTTAACTTCATGTGGCCCGTCTGGAAAGGGGCACGAAAGCAAAGAAAAGCCTCCAGAAGCTTTGGATGGGAAACACATGGTTTCCAGTTCCCCGGTAAATAGGTAAGTGACAAAACATCAGATCAGCACATTGCTTTGGTCTTAGGTTTATTTTCCCAGTAAAAGTTATTTTGATAAAGGAAGAAGATAAAAGTGGTACTTTCAAAAAAATAAGCAGGCTGAGTTTTGACTACCAGTTTCTTTTTAAGCATAAAATCACCCAGTCATGGGTCACAGTGGTACTTTCTGGAGAAAACTCCTATTGAATATGACATTATGGTTTAAAGATTTAAATCTAATGCTGCACAGACAAGTTCTCTCTACATACACTGAAGTTTCCCATAAGACAGGAAAGAAAGCGTAAACTTTTATTTAGCACAGGCTGATATCTGAACTAAAAAACAGATAAATAAAAATCAGTGCTAGCATATAACAGAAGATAGCAGGATTTGGCCTGTAGCTCTCTGCTATGCTCGTTGCAAGTAACATTTTGTGTACCTCGAAACAAGACCAGACTTCTGAGAGTGTGAAGTTTAACTTTGTGTTTACAGTCTGGATCTACAAGTAATAAAAACTTTAGCGAAGGAAATAAAAGAATGAAAGGAACACTTATCTCTTAGTTCAAGACTTGTCTGGTAGATTTTAGATAGAGAAAAGAAAAGCATTTTATTTTAATGTTGTTTCATGGATTTTACATCACAGTTTACCACCCTCTCCTTACAGCTGTACTCCTTTTGTAAGGAAATCTGCAGCTTGCTTTGTTAAGGTAAAGTGTGAGCCAGCATGAGAGTGCAGTGTAAATGCAGAGGATTGCTGTACGTGCTCTAAGGTGAAGGGAATGCTCTCTCTCAAGGCATTGCCTCTTTATCACTGTACTTCATTGTGTCTGTTACTTTAGTGGTATCAAAACTGCCAGTCTCTTGGAGCACTGCAGCACCCCATTATCTCAGAGTGGCAGAAGGAGTGCAGGTGCTGGTGTTAGAAACCATTTTGTAGCTCATTTTGTTCTAGGCAGTGCTGTGTTTTGGCATTTGATAAGGCTCTGCTTGAAGTGAAAAAGCACAAGTGCTTTCTCACTTGAAGTGAGAAAGTAGATAGATTGTAAGTACTTTCCTATGTATGGCAGCAATTAGGTGGATAATTACCATGGTGTCACTAGTCTTTCATACTGACTCTCCTGCACTAACCTTCCTCTTCCTTAAAATACAACCTGCTTTTAGTAAGATAAATTTAGAAATCTGCCTATTTGGAATCTTGACTGCTTGAAAATGTAGTTATTTTTGCAGTTTACAAGCCCTTTCATAACTTTCCCTCTGCCTTTGAAGCAGAGTTCCCACCATGGCTATGACATGGTTAAAGCAATAGGATTAGTAGGGCAGAATTAGTAAGCAAAGGCTACACCTGCCTGAGTATCTTGGCTCAGCAATGCCATACAGTTCTGGTTCAACTTGCCTCCATTTCTGTCCACTGGCCTCATTTACATCATGAAATGCAGAGTTCTTCCAAAGCAAACTCAAATAGAAGCTGCCAAGTGCTCTCCAAATGTGCTCCTATTCCTGCTGGGAAGGCAAAGCCTTCACACAGATCTGAATTATTTGTGGCATGGCTGTCTGGACTAAGTCTAGGCTGAAGTGAAAACGTAAAAATATATATAATGTAGCTATAAAAGCATCAGTTGAAATTGCTTTGATCCACTCCTACTGCATGAAATTACTTGCTGCTTCAGATACAGGCATATAGGACTCCAGGCAAAATATCAAGCAGACATAAAGTCAGTTAGGGGGGAAAAAAAGCCATGCAGGCCTTCAGCAATGAAAAAAAGCTGTTTCTTTTATGTAGGCAGTGCAACAGAGCCAGTCCTGTCACAGTTACACAGACACTGTTCCAAGTGACTGTTCACAAGTGAGGAACTGTCAGTTCAAAGCATTGCTGGTGTGAGATGTAATTGCATAATGAATCAAACAAAACCCAAAATCCCAAGAAACACCCCCCACACAAATCTCTTGTGTTTTGGACCAGGTATCAGGAGCTGTCTGTCTGTACCAAGATCCTGAATAGCACCCCTGCCCTGTGGCCTGGGTGCTCAGTGCCCACGTGTCAGAGAGTGCAGGGGCAGAGTCCTGGGCTCAGGGGTGACAGGCACAGGGGTTTGGCAGAGCTGACTGCCAGGGGGAGCAGAGCCCCAGGCAAGCAAGTCCCATTCTCCCTGCACAGGCTGCATCTCTGTCATCCAGCATCAACGCAGCAGCTTCTGAGAGAGCTTGGCAAAAAGAGATACCTACAATGATGTTGTCTGAGTATATGCCTAATCAAGGTAATCACTCAGCAGTGATAGAATTTCTGGTGTGATCTCCTGCTTTAACTGAAGGCAGATGCCTTAACCTTAACTACAGATAAAGGTCTGAAGGCAAGAACTTCTCTACAGAGATCCTGCAGAGGCTTGTCAGTACAAAACATAATAACATTCCTTTAATCCCTAAATTGCAAATGCAGACTACCTAGTGAAAGTAACAAAACTATAGTTTTGCTTTACTTGTTATTCTGGTACTACAGTGATATAACTATTAGAGGGATTGATTATTATTTTTCTTTGTGTCAAAAGCTGAGTTTAGCTCTAAAAACTTAGCAAAATATAGGGGGTTTTTTTTTGTTTCTGTGTTTGTTGGGAGCATGTGTACATATATATGGCATACACACATGTGTGACTTACGTCAAGTGTGCAGAATTAGCATTTTTCCCTTAAACTTGTACTTTCTAAACTCAGTCTGGGCTCCATTTTCAGTCTGGTTTCTGACTGTTGCAATATTTTGTCCTTCCCCAGCCTAAGCAGTGAAGATCCTAAGGACACGACAGGCTCAGAGTCATTAGTGATTCACAACCCACAATACTTTCCTACTTTCACTTCTTTTGTATTCTAAAATTCTAACAAAGAAAACCTTGTCAAGAAACTTACTCACCCATTAGCAGGACAGGGATTTTGCAGCAACATATATTTTCCAATATGCTTTTGCAAGAACTACTGTCATTCTCCAGTAACATATACCACATATTTCAACCACTGATTGACTGAAGTGCATTAAGCTATAAACCTTTACAGTGATCAGGTTTTTTATACGTGCTAAATCATTTTGTACAAACGAAAACTTTTCTATGCATACTTAAATCTAGGGATTGTGTTTATTTTTAGCAGTCATAGGAAAGTCCTTTTTTAAGAGCATCTCTGGCCATATGTTCTACTGGACTCTATGTATAAATTATAAGCTTGTCCAATCTTTTGCATGTCTATAATTCTGCAGCTTGGCTGACTTTAATGAGCAGCATTGCCTGAAGATTGGTAGCAGCAGTTTGTTTCCCTGTATTACAATATCAATGTGCCTTCCCTATCACCCTGCCAGCAACAGTCCTCAGAGCAGATCAGATGCTGAAATCATAGGAGAGACGAAAGCAGCTGAAGAATTTCCAGCCCATCTCAGCAGCAGTGAAGAAAGCACTGGCAGCTGGTCCCAGCTTGCCAACGATGAGGACAATCCTGATGACACAAGCAGCTACCTGCAGCTCAGCGAGCGCTCCCTGAGGTACCCACGTGTCCATTCTCACTGTGCACTGTGGTCTGCCCACCAAGCCTGCCCTGCATCAGCAGTGACAGGCAGCAGCTCGAGATTTACTCACAATACTGTAAAGAATGTCTAATGGCACAGTTTATCTCTTTGTTTTTTAATAAGGGAAAAACATTACCCACGTTCTGATTCTCAGCCAGGTCTTTTTACTGTTGGTGCATAGTTCAATTCAAAGAAAAAAAAAACCTCCTGGCACCACTGAAGTGTCTCAGTCCTACAGCAAAAAGGCCATTGGACAAGTTAATTGCTACAATCTTTCTTTAGATTTATTTGCTGTTGTTTGCATAACGTTTATTTTGGCACCTCCTTAGCCAAGATTGACAAGACTGCCATTCCCACCAGAAATCCAAGCACTGAGAACAAAGATTGAACCCTGATCTGCTTAGCCTGGCACAGGGGTGCAAATTAACAGAGGATGACCAATTTTTCCCTGAGTAGACATAAATTCAAGAGCTCCTACTGCTATGTGCTGATTCTGTTCCAATTCAAGTCAGGACAAATGTTTGAAAATGTTATTTAGTCCTTGGAGTTCATACAGAGCAATGGTAGCTTGACCAGCCCTTTCACAGAATCAAATTGAGTAAGGTTTTTCCTTCACATGCTCTTAGACTATGTTTTAAAATATTATCAAGTAATTACATCTTTCTCTTGAGTATTAAGATGACAAGGAGGGAAGACATTATGGTAATGAAGCAGGGAAAAGAAAGAGTCTCTGTCAGAGAGCACTGTTGGCTGGCTGAAATTACTGAACAAAACATGGCTGTCAGTGCAGCTGAACATTCATCCTGTTATTACAATATCAGCCTTTAACAAAGTCCTTGGTCTGAGAGAGCTGAAGTATTGCACCTTCCAGCTCTGCACTGCAACAGAAATTGCTACAGCAAGTCTGAATGCATGGCGTGCTGACAATGTCTCAGAACACCTTGATGGGGAAAATAACTGTCTAATCAGTCCTTCTAATGTAGGGGAAAATAATTTTAGTTGGTTTCTCAGTAAAAATTAAGTGGTTCATTGTGACTTGCCACACAGAATTTGTTCAAGTTAATTGACTTGCAGCCAGAAAATTCACAACCTGTCCATGAAACTATTACAACATCTGCATAAACATTCACCGTCACATTTATAATGATGTTATAAAGTCAATATTTTTTTCCAAATATCCTCAAGTGTGCTACTTCATTCTTGTGAAGAAGCCAAAGAGAATACTTCTGTGTATTTGTGGTCTCAATGAGCATTGGCTTTGATTAAAATCTCAGTCTCTCAGAGTAGTCAGAAACATGAGGGGCCACCTCTGTACCTGTGGGTTCCATCAGATCCCAAATAGTATTTGGGGTATGATGTAATACACTGAAACTGCTGCTGGTTACCAGTGTGGACTCACCCTACAGGTAAGTGTATGATGGGCAGCCAGTGCCTTGCTTGAACTCCCTGTGTTCAGAGGGAGCTGGATCTTGGCAGGTTTCTTTCGGGACATCTCTGTACCTGCTAATTCTTCTTTTCAAGGACTCAGGCAGACTCAGTTTTTGTTTTATGCCAAGTGTTCATTGCATAAGCCATTCATCACAAGAAGAGAGTCCACTTTTTTTTCCTCCAATTTACAGCATCGCTTGGTGCATTGATGCACTTGATGCATGCTTCATCCAGAACTATTTTAATAAAAGCCTCATTACTTTGAGCAGACTAGTGTGTTTCATTCAGGGGACCACTTGCTGAGCAAAATTGATTTTATGGAACAGGGCTCCTCCCCACTTTGCTTTGTACAGAAATAAATTTTTAGAAGATGTATGAAGACATGTTCAGCACAGTTTGGCACTAATACTGAAACTTTTGCTTCATCAGCAATGGCAACAGCAGTACAACTAGCAGTCTTGGCATTATGGACCTGGAAATTTATCAGGAGAACGTGCCATCTTCTCCTATGATTAAGTAAGTAGTCACTGAAGTGAGACTTGATGTTTAGTCCAATTTTAACTGCAAATCATTTATGCCACCAAAACCGTGCCAAGCCTTGCTTTGCACCTGCTACTGTGCCTGCCCATGGTTTCAGAAAAAAGCACATGCAGGTGTCTGTGCAGAGTGAGGGCACCAGACAGTGAAAAATTACTGGAAAACCCAGTCAGGTAAATCTCTTGAGAACACAGATCTGTCAACCACCCTGTCTAAAAGACAGTTCTCTGTCATATCAGTTTTCTGTCATTGAACCTTCTTCTCAGAATAATTTCAAATATTATCATAACTCTACTGTAATACCAAGGAAGGTCAAGCAAATAAGGATCAATTAAAAGAAATTTAAAAAAAACCCTAATAGCATTCTTTCCAATAATAATAGCAATAATAATTTGGCCCACAGTACAACTTACCTATTGTTTCTGAGAATGTTTCTACTGAACATGCAATTCAATTATCAAGAGATGTGCGAGTATATCCTGCCTAAAGATCCTGGTACAAGCTGCCAGCTGGTGAATGTCATTATGCAGCCAGGGCACAGCCACTGCACATACAGACTGTACATCACATACTGAACATGGGAACTTCCTGAAGTCAGTGACATCAGAAAATTGTCACAGCAAAATACAGACATTGGAAATTCAGCATTTCCACCCAGATTATGAGACTTGCTGTGTCTTACCATAATGTCGTTTGCTTGTCATTATGTAAACTGTAAAGATACACAGATCCTGATGAAACATAATACATGATATAACTAATACAAGTACTTCATCCTGCTACAGAAAAATGCTGCAATTCAGTTTTTCCTCATTCGCAGATTAAATAATGAAATATATTCATCATTTTATTGTTTCGTCCTATGTAACCTTTTTCTTGCAGTTTTCTAGGTCTTGCATTGAGGGAGAAGTTTATTCATCGTGAAGCAATGTTGTAGACTGTCCCTAAGTGTGACTAATAAGCTTTGTTGTTTTTTTATTTCTAAGTGAATTAGTAGAAGAAAAGGTTTTCCTTAAAGAACAGACAGAAAACACTGAGGGTAAGTTGAACCATATCAATTAAAACATACAGTTTGAAGATAACACTAGTAATGGCACACTAACTGGTGGGATTATTTTTCCAGAAAGTACTTCTGAGCTTTCAGTGGGAACAGCCAACTGTCAAAAGGACCTCCTGGTGATAAACTTTGATCTGGAACCAGAGTGCCCTGATGTGGAGCTGCGAGCCACCCTGCAGTGGATAGCTGCATCTGAACTTGGAATTCCAACAATCTATTTTAAGAAATCTCAGGAAAACAGAATTGAAAAGGTAGTGTTTACAGAATTGGGCATACTAGTAATGTCTACATAACTGTAGCAGGTATGATTTATTGAAGTTATTGAGCTTAAAAGAAGATGAAAAAACATCTTCGTTACAGCAAGATGGCAACACTACTGTTTATGAGAGAATGGCATGGGAGGACAGGTGTGTCAGAACTTAAGGACTGTGAAATATGTAGTAGATTATCTATGGCATAAGAAAATGTCACCATGAGACCTTCTCCAAGGTCTCTATAGCATGCTTTAACAAATCTGCTCACTTTTTCATATCAATGATACATTAAATACTAATGCCCAGGGCAGAATTGACAGAGTCCTTTATGTGGTTGCATTTGAAAGGCTGAACATGGTTTACATGCAGCTTAAGTACAAAGGTTTAAAAAATAACATTAAAAAACCCCACATTTGTGTGTGGACATCACTTGTACAATGTTCTGCTACTTGATCACTATAATGTGAGACATTGTTTGGACTTAAGATTTTCAGTCCTTTTGCTGGTTCTGCCGTGCCTGTAACACCAATTACAGCAGCCTCAGGTCTGAACTTGTGCCTGGTTGTTCATAAAATAACCCAGCTGGGGATACAGCTTTTGAGAGCAGAAATCTCTTTCCAGAGAGAGTGGACAGACACAGATCACTGAGAAACCTCCTGAGGTGTTAGTCCAAGCCAGAGCCAGGAGCAACACTGAAGTCCAAAACAGCCACAGGAAGTGCAAACTCTTTGTATTCCTGAATGATCAGCTGGTGCTCCTTTGTAGACCCCACCAAATACCACCCACAGCATTTCAGCAAAGACCAAAAGAGACCCATTTCAAAGACCAGCAAGGGAGCTTAAGCTTTCAGACCTAAAAACATGTTAGTATTTATGTCAATTAATGAAAAAAGTATTACAAATCAGTATTTTGGTCTCTTATGGGAAGATCATTTTGAGCAGCAGAGATATTGTTTGATTTTCTTGAGTACATGCATTTGGGAATCATAAACATAATTTAAAATGCATTCAACAGCAACAGTCCAAATTGCATCTAATTAAAGAAACAGCTGTCAGCTTTACCCATGTGCTTTGGCAAACAGTTAATTCAATTGCAAAAATACACTAGAGAATAATGAAGCACATCCTGCCTACAACAGCGTTCTTGGAAATCACGTGCCTATTAAATAACATTAAAATACATATTAAAAGTTTAGTCTGTAGTATGTAAATAGCAAACAGCTACACTAAGTAGAGACACAATCTTTTCTTTTGTGCTTAAAACTGGAAACAGAAGGAGCAAACTGATTATTGTGAAATTCAAAGAAGTGAAAAGCTTTGATTTTCATTTATGTGCTTCAGAAGGAAAAGGGACCAGATGGATGACCCTGTGAAGCCCATTATTAAGTACCAAGTGGACAAAACTCAGGATTTTTTTACAGCTGCTTAAGAGCGTCTATTTTACCTCTGGCTTCTCTGGAAATTAAAAAAAAAAAAAAGCCAAATACAGGTACTTTCTATCTTTAAAACACAACTGTGATAAATGTCTTCATGTGATTAAATTTTACACAGAATTCCCTCTCACCAGTACTGTTTGAATATTTAAAATACTATGGGATATATATATATGGAAATACAGAGAATTAAATATAAAGTAAAATATAGCTAGTGGTAATGCAAAATTATTTTTTAAGATGGATAATCACACTTCCATTATTTTGACAATGAGTTGTTGATAAGACGGCAAATAGTGATCCTTTATCAAACTGACTTTGTCTGTTTTTACTTTCATTGCAATAAATAAGAAATAATGGACAGAAGCAGTCAATTTAGAAAATGTCATGAGAGCCCATCAGTCTTTGGGGAGCTGTGGAACCTGAGCAATGAGGTTTTTATAAATAGCAAGAAGGTTGATGCTGCTGTGCACTAAAAGGTGACCAGTCTCTCATACTGTGCTTTTAGAAAGGGTGGGCTAACAAAGGTTTGTGTGTATGCATTCCACAAAATCTCAGAAAATGTTCACCAAAGCCCAAGTTTATTTCTTTGTGGTTATTTCTATTTAGTTTCTAGATGTCGTGCAGCTGGTTCAGCGGAAGTGCTGGAAAGTGGGGGATATCTTCCAAGCCGTGGTGCAGTACTGCAAGCTCAGCGAGGAGAGCAGAGACATCACACCCAGCCTGTTTGATTGGCTGCTTGAGTTGGGTTAACAAAGTTGGCTGGTTCAGCTTTTCTGTTCTATCCCAGTTTAAATAAGCAGTGGTTTGTGTAACGCTCTGATTTCTGAACATCACTGAATAAAATGTGCAAAGATGTACAAACTACAAGAACAGCACAGTCTGTGCCACAACTGACCCAGGAGCAAAGTGAACCCGAATTTATTGTGTCTTTCTGTGTCATGAGGGACTCTTGTCATGTTGTGCTATGGGATGCACTTGTCCTATGAGGGGATGGATTTTTTGCCTTCAGAATTAATGAACTACACAGTAAAGGCTTAATTATCTAATATATTCAATTTTCATCAATTTGATTAAGTCAGTCAGGTAAAATGGAAGAGTATTCAGTTTTAAAACAACACTGATATTAGAACAGTTTAAATGTTAGAAGCAGAGTGTGTTTCAGAATGCCTGGAGACATCCTGGTCCCTAGATAAGTAATATTTATGAGTTTTTGAAATCCCCATAATCTCCTATGAGCTAAAAGCTTTTGAACACTTAACACCTTTGCAGTTTGACAACACAACAAAAAGCTGCTGAAAACACATTTGAATTTCTTCTCATGTCTTTATTTCTCTTCCATAGCTGTTCCTGATTCCTGCAACCTTCCCAAAGAATCCAGTCTCTGAGTCACTATCCTTAAAAAACTGATTCCTTTTCCCTGGGAAGCAGTGCAGTTCAGTGTAGCTACACCTGGTAAATTCCTGCACACAGCTCTGTGAGCCAGGGCAGTTCTCAAGCCCTGTCCTGCCCCAGCCCTGTGACCTTGGGCGAGTCATTTCACCTCTGTGCCTCAGTGTCCCTGCCTGGCAAAAGGGAATCGTGATAGTACAATTGTTACCTAACGTGCTTCTGTTGAAAGCACTATGTAACAATCTACATATCAATTAAAAGCAGTGAAAAAAGTACTATTTTAATTTCAGTGTAATCAAATAAATTGTTAATGAGGTGAAGAAATGCTTATCTGAAAAGAGCACCATCTTGTCCTAAAAATCTCAGTGTTAATTTTTGTAACTTAAAAGAAAGCAAAATGTTTGTTAAAATTTCAGCAGACATATGTGTTCATTTTGAAGATAGAATACGTGTGAGAGTTCACGTTCCTATAACATTTCTATAATTGTTTGATAAGATATACTCTGCTATTGTCCTGTTGAGATGATCTGTTGCTATCATGCACTTAGTAATACATTCTCTCAACTCTGCCAAAGAGATTGCGTGTGAACTTAAAGGTAAAACCAACTTGTGACATAACAGCACTACTGCAATTTGTTTTTTTGAAAATGCTTACTTTTCATCTCTTGTACCCAAATAGAGGAATAGAATACCTGCCTGCTTTTCCCCCCCAAAAAAATTAAGAGAACTTTTATTTTCCATATAACAGTATATGCTTCTGTAATATTTCTTGAAAAGAAACTATCCTTTTGCACTAAATATTTTTAAAAATTTTGAAGTAGTTTTAAATAATTTATGAAAAAGAGCCATATTTTCAGTTTTGTCTTTAAAACCATTACAAAATTTGCATGATTGCATCACTCATTTTGTTACAAAATACAAATTGTTAGTGAATCAAAATCTAATGTGGAACATTAAACAACATGAGTAATTCTCAATCTACTCTGCAGTATAAGCAGAACAGGAGAGGTTGCTTTACAGTCAAAATAAATTTATAGCAAACACTAAACATGACTGGAGTCACTGGGCCAGCCCCTAAGAACTCTGAGCATCTGTAACTCCCACTAACATGAGTGGAAACTGAATGCTCAGCATTTCTGAGGCTGAGAGCTAATGAAAAGCACCAAGAATTATAGACTTAACGTGCTTTGTTTAAGTTAATAAATGGGAAAGTGTATTTATTTTGAAACCAAATGCAGTTAGTTGTCAGTATACAATTTTATGTTGTGATAGAATAAATGTTTACAAAGCACAAATATCATGACAGAGTTGTAACAGTGTGATGCAGTTTCTCTGTACAGTAGTTCTTAATGTTGCAATTTATTCAGAAATAAATTTATGTTATAATGTGTGTCCTCTTTGCCTTCCTAAAAAGTTCACAGATGAGCTATGGATTTTTTGACCTATTAAATATTTGTCTGCCATCCCTGGAGCTTTTCAAACTCTGCTTCTCAATGACAAATCTGGTCCATGGCTCTGACCAAAACAAGCCAGAGCAAGGTCCAGGTCTTAACCCTCTACTCGGGTTCCACAATTCATTCAAGAGCTAAAAGGCTAAACATAGCATTCTTAGTATCACAATAAAATAAAGAGAAATGATACCCTGATTGCCCAGAATAACTCCCAATTTACCATGCTCTATTAGTGCTCACTATGGCTGCTTTCAGTACCTGCAAAAGGGAGCAGGAAGGTGGGGACACAGAAGTTCAGGAGTTTCCTTGTGTAAGTTAGCAGGGGCATTTACTGCAATAATGCCAAGATACCTCAGATATTTCTACTGCTACAGAAAAGGAAACCATCACTTCCCTGACTAAATAAGAAAGGCACTTAATTCTAGAAGAAATTAGAATTGTCCATTCTTAAGTTTTTCAGTTTTTTAGAAGTGGGTATTAAATACACCTAAATGAGAACAATGTACATCCTTAGGTAAAAATCTCCCTCTACATGAGCATGATGCAGGTTTTTAAGAACAACAGGGATGGTTTCTCACTATCTTTCTTGATAGAAACTAGGATACAACAAATTAAAATCATATGAGCCAGATTCAAAGCAAACAAAGAGACATGAGAAGTTATCAAATGAGAGGATGCAAGACTTGTACACAGGTTCAAGTGGGAGCTGGAGGAGTTCTTGCAGGAGATGTCTTGGGGGATGCCCTGGCCATCAGAGGCCCCCCATGAGAGCAGCATCCACAGCTGCAGTGCTCCCCTTCCTGGAGGTGGCTTCAGGGGCAGGTGCATTGCCACCCCAGGGTTGATTCTACCACCCACATAATGAAGAGCAACATTTGGCCTGTAGATCTGCTACTCTTCAAAAAACAATTCTACTGTATTTGAATTAGATAGTTAAAAACTTCATTTTTAATGTTGTTGTGGTTAGGGTTCTTTTCATATTGAGGTTACTAGAAGCTGCAAAACTATACCTTCATTGTGTTCATACCTCTGAAGATTTTTATTGTCTTCAAGTAAACTAACTATTTATGGTCTGTGATAAAAATAGTCACCTGTAAAATCCAGTAGATAACTTTTCTGAATTTTACAGTTGCTCTGGCACTGTTTCATGCAGAGCTGTATGACAGACAGGCATAGGAATGTCACTGTGAATCCTGGACTCGACATTTCAAAATGACTGAGGGGAAAACACACCAGTCCATTGAAATAGAGAACTCACGTGACCTACTTAAATTTAACAAACTGCAGCTCAGAAGGAAAGCACATCCATACAAGCAAATGTAGGAATTTGAGTCAGAGCCATTCCTATGCCTTCACCACATATGAGCAAACCTATAACGCCACTATTTCAGTTTTTCCAACCCACTCTGAACACAGTCATCACAAGGAACAGGCCCTCAGAAAGCAACTTGCAGCTGTGCAGCATTTAGCAGGACAGACAGTTATATGAGACAGCTGGACTATCAAACTCACTAAAACAATTTCCAGTGAAGACAGGGCTGGCTGGTGGGTACTGCGTCCTCCTCCCAGCTTCAGCTGAGAATTAAACAGTAAAGAGCAGCAAACTGGAAAATAGAACCAGGATATATTTCCACATTCTTTCACTAACTACCCAGGAAATGTGAGTGATCCCACTGAAGGAGACAAATTCACACAAAATGCCACTTTTAAAACATGAGTGGGTGTGAATATTACTGTCATCACCTATTCAGAAAGAACTTGAATCTCACACGTCACAAGTCCAAGTACACATCGTGTTCTTACATGGAAATCCCCAGCCTCGTGAAGTGTACGTTCTGTCCTAGAGCAGTTACATGACACAAACTTTCCCAGAAAAACAGAATTGCATATTCACAGAGGTTTATCCTGAAAGGATTGCAAAGGTCTAAAGGACAGAAAGAACACAGCAAATATGATTTCTACAGTGATAAGCCTTACTAAAGCACTTCAGGGCTCTCCTGAGGTAATCCTTTTCAGTAAGGTCACAGAGAGCCAAGTTTGTCAGCATTTCAGGGTAATGTTGAAAGCTACATCTCATTCCCACCACACAGTAATTAAAGTAGCACTGGGATAGTATAAGTTATGCAGATTTAAAAAGTGCCAGGTAATAGAGCTAGAACATACTCATTCACCATTTTGGCTGAGGGATTAACGTGGAGTCAGAGAAAGGGATAAAGCTGCTTGCTGCCAGACCCATAAAATGGTTCAAGGTAGATTCATTTATGCAATACATTGCTAATGTATATCTCTATAATTTATTAAATCCACATATGGTTAAACCAAGGTGCAGAGAACCTAACATCAAAGCATTCACAGAGAGTATCTAGGGTACTACTGAAGCTCTTAGAAGTTGCCAAGCCAGTACCCTTTCCAGCAGTGCTGTGAACCACACCAGATGTGAAAATATTTCACATATGAGCAAGAAACTTAGATAACAGCCTGAAAAGTGGTTCTACACACTCAAGAATCTAGGAAGAATCATAAATAGAACCCAGATGGCCTGCCAGTCTAATGCTTACTGTATGAAACCTCATCTCACAATTTCTTGCAAAAATAGGACAAGAGCTTGAAGCCAAAAGCTATTACAGACATCTGATTCACTAGCATAGTATAAGAAAAAAATCAAAGAGGCAACAGGAAGAAAACCAAACTAAAATATTAAAGGGGGTGGGGGCAGAATCTAGCTCCTAATCACAGTCCAAAAAATATTTTCTAATTTCTGATAGATCACAGCAAGCCAAATTTCAGTTTTTAACTACATAGCAGTAATTGTGTACATCTCATTATAGCAATTTTCCTCCATTTTTGTCAGCTGGAAATCTCCCAGATCACAGGGGCCCATCAATCTAGGCACACTGAGCAATTCTAAACCAACACTGAACAGCACTGCCCTTCCTGGCCCGTTCAATTCCAGCTTACTGAGATACATTTTTGACATCCGAAGGTTTTGCACAAAAACCCAGGAAGCACCACAGGACATTACAGACACTTTTGGGTCAGCTACTTTGCCTACTGGGCAAAGTTACATTTTAAATGATCTGCAACTCTCTGCTCACTTCTCCCACAGCACAGCACTACTGTAAATAACCAGGAAATCTGCCAAGTGATGACAGGCACTTTTGTTTCTTCATTTACACACAAGGATGCTGGCAAGCACTCAGAAGTAGTCACAACACATCAGCTTTAGCAATTTCCTACTAAATTTAACACCATTTAGAAGTCCACAATCACCCAAGGATATAGAATATAAACAAAATACCTCCAAGTTCATTCTCTGCAGTACACTTCTTTTCTCCCTTTTTGCCTCTTCATACTTCTTTCAAGTCTGCTGGAGGAGACCAGCCACTTCTGCTCCTTCACTATGCCTGCAAAGAGCAACTGCACTTCCAGGTGCTCTCAGGAAGTGGAGCAAGCCCTGCACAGGTGAAACCTATTGGCAATTTCTGGGAGAAGTAAGCCTGGCTAAAATAACTTGCAGGAGTTTCTCATCTAATTCTCAGTTTATGTGAGAAGGATCATTGGCTTCCAATCTTAGGTAGGCAGAGTTTTAATGCTGGATTTAATCACTGGGCCAGGATTCCAAGCTGTAGTTACCACTGATAATTTTTTAAAAAATTTTTTTAACCTCAGTTCAAAATAGGAGAATGAGGACTGAGCAGAAAGGAATGGTTTGAATGAAAAGATGTGGTCAAGTAGGAGAGGGGAGTTTAACTGCAGTATGCATGTAATTATTAATAGGAAGGCAGAAATGGCTGCTGGTTTTCTCCAGCAATATGAATAGGGTATTGTATTACAAAAAGCAAAACTTGAATTTTAATTCAATGATTTATTACACACACACACAAAATATATATATATAAAAGTCCTCAAAGCAAGTGCATACCAACATTCCTTTCAAACTGGGGTTACTATAATGCTCTATTCTTTTTTTATTAAAAGTTTACTAGTTAAAAATTACACATAAAAAATTGAGTTATCCTATGCATTCATTCTCACTGATCATGATTTCTCTCTGGTGACTGGAATAACAGACCAGATTCTTCTCAGTGCTACTCAGTTGAAGAAGCAACATGCACTAATTGAAATATAAGGAACTATTCCTTTAAAACATAAAAGGGAAAAAATACCCTACTTTTCTCCTTTACTATGCAAATGATCAAATACTAAGCAGGTTGTATAAAGAAACTGAGGAGTCTTCATCCTTGGAGACATTCAAACCCATGTCAGTCCTGGGCAGGCTGCTTGGGTGACAGGGCTCTGAGCAGGGCAGGCTGTTGTACCAGATGATCTCCAGTGGTCTCTTCCAACTTCTGCAGTTCTATGATGCCATATCTAAATCAAACCAATCAAATCTAGATAATTGTTCTACTTCAACAGAAGGTGAACAAAGGGAGTAAAAGAAAACGGATCTGAAAGGCTGAGTTTATTTACTATGAAACTCAAAAAGTAGGCAGGCATACACCAAACTGGATCCTTCCTTTTCTTCAGTCAGTGCCAGATTCTACAGGAGTTGTCCTTGCTCCCTAGTATAAACACATATCATGAAGGAATCATTTAGGTATATCACACACTTTATCCATTTTTGTTAATGCCTACATCAACAATGTACCCAGGAGACACGTACTTTTTTTTCTCCACAACTAGCAACAGGCAGCAGGATCTAGGGCAGTATTTTTAGCTGAGATCATCCAGTATCCCATGACTGCAATGAATGAAACCTAACCAGAGTTCAATACCAAATACACAAAAGGTGTGCTCTCATTTAAAAACCTTTGCCTTTTGTTCATTCACACCTCCCTCATAGCAATGCATTGTGAGAAAATGGCTTAGTCACTGCTCTGGTGCTGGTATGTGCCCACTGGAAAGATGGGAGGACATGCCCATGTCTTTGCACAAATTTGATCATGGTCATATTCTCTTAAATCCCAGCTCTATAGTGAAGTTCTAGATTTTCTTGACTATATTGTAAGTCACTGCTGGTACCTGCAATTGGCCCAGGAAAGTTTTCAGACTATTTTTGTTTTGGCATAGCAAGATTTCAGATGTCTCTCAAAAAAAAAAAAAGCAAAGAAAACCAGAATATATTAGTTACCTGTAATGATTGTATCACCTTTGTAGTTAAAAGCACAAGAGAAGATCTCATCAGCATGGCCCTCTAATATCTGAAGGCAGTGTCCAGTAGCAGCATCCCAGAGCCGAGCTGTTTTATCAGAACTGGCTGTTAGTATGCAATTGCCTCTTGGGTTGAAACACACCTTTAAAAAATATAGAAATGAGTTATGTTACTTAACAAGTCAGTATGCCTAGAGAAAGAAGCATATCAAAGTGATTGAAAGATAAAAATAGAATGGCAGAATAACACAGGCACAGTTTAGGACAGGTCAGACAGGAGCTCTGTTAACAATGATCACACTGGAAAGAACACCCAGAGAGCATCTCCCTCTCTGCTCCCCTGTTCACCAAGTGGGTGTGCAGACCCAACTGATTCAGGAAAAGGAAAGAGCAAAGAAAAGTTATTTCAATGGCAACAAAGCCAGATGTCCACCCCTTGGAGGGATGTACTTAAGGAATTCTTAAGGATTCTAAGGAATCAAATGGACAGTACAGACAGTATGGCTCTTGGACCCCATAGGGGTAGCACACCTAGTGTTGTCTTAGCCCAGAAGTGGGGAATTGGTAATCATTGTCTAATAGTTTTTAGCCAAAATGAATGTTCTTTTAGTAAAGATAACTTCTTAGCCAGATCTGTCAATCTTAAATATTAAGGAATGTGGTGGTGTAACGATGAACACTACTCCTGCATTGTGGAATAACTGGTGGATTGGATGTCACACACAGATTAACAAGGTGCAGACCACACACAACTCACCTTTGAAATTTCATCTTCGTGCCCTTCGAGCTTTGCAATGCACTCTTTTGTTGCTGCATTATAGACTCTTGCTGATCCTGTTGCAGTAGGAGCCACATGTGATTGTTATGCTTAAGCACCCATTTCAGTAAGAACATTTCAATAAGGTCAGAAGGAACTCACCCTCAGGTTTAATTTTGGAAGAAATAGAAGACAAACTTTACAGAGTGTCCTTCAAGGGTAAAGTATGTTAAAAAGAATCTGTAATCTGGTTGGAAAAGATTGATTTCCTTTCCTAACCAGAAATGGATTATCCTGGAAAATTCCTCAAATAAAAATACAAAGGTCCACGAAGAACACGGCTTACTGAAGCCTGTTATTTCAGAATGCATATTTAATTTTATTTAATAATCTATTCATCATATTTAATAATATAATGATTAAATATCAGGAAATTTTTACATTGTCTTTTGTCTTAATATAGCAAGTACAGGAAAAAAATCCAAATAGTCCTCCCTATCCAGTCTGGTATCCTGTTTCTGGAACTGTGTATCTAAAACTAATACTGTATTGTCACTATGCAGTATAATATAAATAATAACTGAGCAGGTGAATACAGAAAATTATTTATAGTGATTCCTAGACAAATAATAAACATGCAAAACTTCTGCATATCAATAACAAAAGAAAATTGCTCCCTTCACTACCTCTTTACTGTGTATTCTCTTGCTGTGCATTAGAAAAGCCTGCTAGCAAATCCACCAGTAAAATTCCAACTACATTTTTCATTTAAGCCTAAATCTGAGCCACCATATCAACCCCCTCAAAAGCTATTTACATACACATTTAAAATATATATCCAGCCACAAGTGAAATATTCCCTTCCAAGTTTGAAGTTAAAGGGGAAAGACCCGTGGAGTTGACTGAAGTATGAACGTAAGAACTTTGTCACTTGAGAAAACTTCCAAAGTTTAATCCCCAATTTCCATAATGCAACAAACTCCGCTCGATCTATGGTTTTGAACCGAGTCCTCCTCTTGCTCAAGCTACACAGGAAGCAGATCCAGGGGTGAGGACAGAGGTGTTTGACGGTGCAGTGGCAGCCGCACTCACCATCCGCAGAGGCCGTGGCGATGCGCTGCCCGGCGCGGTCAAAGCACACGTCCAGCACCTCCTTGCCGTGCACTGCCAGCGTGGCCACGGGCGTCCCTGCCGCCGCATCCCACAGCTGCACACACACACCGGCACTGAGCGGCTCTGCGGATAACTGCCTTTACACACACCTAGCTCAGTGATAAAAACGCTCCCACGGGCCCTTTCTGACGTCTGACATGTGATAACATGAAAGCTGAATACAAATCAATAATGAGTCGCTCCTTACTTAATGAAGTCCTATACATTTTTAGTTCGGTATATTGATTAAGCAAGACTTAACTAGACTTCACTGAAATGAGTAAGATTATAGGTTTTACATTTAGTTATAAATTCTCTAATTAATTTTATGTACTACTTTAAAATAATGCTCCTCAATTTAAAAAAATGCACATTTTATATGTCAAGTAGCTGTATTCACTACCTACTCAACCAGCTTACCATGCAAGTTTTGTCCATTGATCCAGTGACAATGAGTGAACAGTCCCAGTTGAACTGGGCACTGCTAATCTCTCCTCGGTGGCCTATTAGAGTATGTAACAACCTACCAAAAAAAATTAAAAATAAAAATTTACATTTATAGTATGTATTTTTATATACACATATAAATTATAGGTTTAGAAAATGGTATCGGTAAGGTGTAAAGTCTTCACCATTAAAGCAAATGAATGGAGTGGTGCAGCTCATTAAGGATTCTAGCACTACATCAATTCCATTTTCTATCTTTGGCAAAAAGAGGCAGTGAGGAACAAAATAGAAAATTCCTCCCTTCTCTTTCAAATATATTTTAGTGAATGTATTTCCAGTGAAATGTGATGATTTTCAGTACCAGCAACAGCTTCCTTGTATTCATCTACGTGCTAAGCATATACAGCAAGTTTTTCCACATTCCTCTCCCATTATCCTACTTCAATGAACTGCAAACAGTACATCTTTAAAACTCCATACAATCTAAACCTTTTATAAAATCCACTGAAGATCAAATGGAAGTTAATCAGGTACTTAATGCGAGCATGTTCCCAAATAACAGGCAAATGACAGCCCAACTGAAATATGATTTCTAATCCTCATTAATCCTGAACTTCTTGCTGCACAAGACTGGCAATACAAGTCCCATTAAATTCTTCAGCTTTATCTGAGTAGAGAGGTTATGATTAGCCAATACTGCTTCCTATTAATTAACGGCCTATAAGGCAACAAAGCCTAAAAAAGATTAATTGAGATATACATGTATTAAAGGATTAGCAAATTGGGTTATTATCACAATGCTAGTATCACTGCATCATTAATAGAAGCAGACTGTAAATAACAGATAAACTAATGACCAGAAAAACAACTAAATGAGTTTAAGTGACTGCAACGTTTTTATTCATTGCACAAGATATATAAGGGTAGCTAAATTAATATATGTGCTAAATGAGCAGCAAAGAAAATTTCCTGAGCATTTGAATTTGCTATTTGTTTATAATAGCAGAAACTTGATTACGTTCTAAGCATTTTCCAGAATTACTCCTTTTACTTTCTAACACTGTGAGGTCTACACTGTTGTAATTGTGTAGATTTTTTTACAGTAAAACAAAAAATCAACAAGCAGATAACAGAGGAAAACTTTATTTTATAAACATATTATTTGGCCATCAAGACTGCTGTTACTGCAATACCTAATGCCAAAAAATTCCTAGTAGTACCTAGAAAAAAGTTTTAATTTAAAAGCTGAAAGTTTAAATTTCTAATTTTCAGAAAGACAGTGTGGGCTTCAAGCATTGGCATAAAAATCTGATCAAGAAACAGAATAAATAACAATGTGGAGAACATCTCACAGAAACCATTATCAGATACACAGAAAGAACACAGTAGAGAGACTTAGGAAGTGCCATGAAAAATTAAGTTATTTATTAAAAGCAATCATCATTAGTCTTGATAGTATTTTCTTTTCCTTCAGTTTCCAAGTGAAATTTGATCTATGGATGCTCTAGTATTTGCCTATAATTGGAAATAAGAAACTGCTTCTCTCTCAGCATGCTGGTGTCCAGCACCCCTGACCCAAGATACAGGACCGGGCTGTTGATTTGCCAGATGAAGCTCTGCAGACACCTTCAACTCAACTATAAAGGACTTTATCTGACATGGAAATATAGACCTGGATCCCCCTTCACCCTTTTTTTTCTTTCTAATAGTGGTATTTTATGAAGAAAATCTCGAACTCTGTTCAATTTCTTGTCCCTACATCAATTTTCCTCAGGGCAGTTCAGGGCACCTACCCAGAGTAAAACTCAGGAACATATGTGCTCAGCAGGGTCAGCCAGCAAAATCAGAAGGAAGTCAAATTTGGAAAGCTGTGCACCTCATGTAACTCACATGGTGCAAAAGAAGCACACAAAAGCCCACCTACAAGATTTTTGTAAATCTACCTGAACCTGTCAACAGTAAATTATGATTTGTTCACAGTCTTTCTGACTGAAGCTTTCCATTATTCCTAAATGTATTCATACCCAAGTGCCATCTGAAAGGCTGACTGCTGGCCTTGGAACAATTCTATTGCCCACTAGCTAATCACCAGAGCTGCCAGTGAGGCTCTTCTCCTTCACATTCCTGGTATTGGTCCTGATGTGAAATCCATATTGATTTCATAGAAAAAAAAAATGCAACATGAAAATCCCCAGACTTTGATTTCACTGTAGGCTCAGACAATAAGCTAGAAAAAGTTGTTTTCAAAAAAATACATGCAAGAACATGAAGCTGAAGGAAGTTGAATTCAAAGGTCGATTTACTGAATGAGTGTTGGTATCAAATAATCTCAAAGATTATAGTATCAAGCCTTAAATGATATACAAGGTGTGCACTACTTCTAAATCACACAGTCTCACTTTTATATATATAGTCTATTGTCCCAAGATATCACTATACACACACTTTCCTTTTCTATATAAATTTCAGTCATATTCCCCTTGCTCTCAGAAAAATAAAGGCACAACCTCTGTAAACAAAACAAAATTTAATGTAACCATTAAATTACTTTGTCAGTAATCAGGGTGATCATTTTATTACTTTACTTACCCTGAGTTTCCCACTGAAAAATCAAGTGGATTTGTCAGTATTATATAAGTTCATATTTACCTGTTTTGTTCTCTACAGTCAAAGGAGAACACACTTTAAATTTATATTGACAAAGGATAGTAAGAAGGAAAACTACACCCTCTATAGTTTTTAAAGACAACATAACTACAATAATTTTCTATAACATAAAATATACTTTCTATTTTTACAGTCTAGAAATCCTAGACGCCTTGCAAGTCATGAGTTTCCATCTTGATAAAATATATTCCTTTTGGAGAATTCACCAGTAACAAGCACAGGATCTGTCCATTCTTTCTGCCTCTTTAGTGTTCATAAGATAGAAATTTAAAACAAAGAATACATACAAAATCATTTCACGAGCAGCATTCTTTTTCAAAAAACAAACAGAACAGGAGTAACAAATTACAAAATGAAGTAACATATACTCTAAATTAAACACAAGCTCTGTAAGGTGTAGCTCAACATTTTCTATTTAATTTGTCCCAAAATCATACAAAGTAAAATTATATTTATTAGTGCTTTAGTACCTGCCAGTGCCAACATCCCATACTATTACTGTATGGTCAAAGGAACCAGTGATGATCCTGTCTCCAGTGGTATTGAAAGATAGAGCAATAATTTCTGCTGAGTGCCCCTGAGAGAATTTTCAAAAAGGAGAATGAAAATACAAATTATTACTTTTCCATTAATACAGTTTAGTATGTAGTCTTTTTTTCAGCAGCACAATCCTTCCATAACTCATCACTATTTTATTTACTGTCTTGTCCAGTGTATCACAACTTTGACAGAAAGATCTACCCGACTGTGGAATAGTCAATATCTCAACAACTGCAAAAACTCAGTCACACCACTTAAGCAGAAAGCTTATTCACTACAGATGACTTAGGATTTATGTGAGAGAAATGCATTGAAGCAGCAGAGGCCAGTCTGACTCTGGGGAATGCCAGCAAGCCATGCAGAGCAAGGACAAATGACAACCTAGAGGTAACTGGATGGCTGTCCTCTGCTCATGTTTACCTCCTCCATAGAGAGGAGGTGACAACAGAGCAGCAGGTTTTAACAAGTAATGGAAGGGATTCTAATCTATAGCAGTAATGTCACTGCAATGAAAAAAACCTGTCTTTTGATAAATAGGACTCATAAAATACCACAGCTTTCTCATTCCCTTCAAGTTTTCTTATTCTGTTTTTAACTGCAGTCACTATGGGATCACCTGGTAATTGAAACTGCAAGGTTTGAAACAGTTGTAATGGTTACACTGTTATTTATCTCAGCCTGAAAACTAAGACAGCAAGGAACATAATGCAAACATACATTTAAAGTGGCTACTTCTTCTCCTTTCTCGAGATCCCATAATTTGGCAGTGGTATCCATGCTTCCAGTTGCCAACAGTGTGCTCTGAGGATTAAATGATAAACATACCTGTGGCGAGAAACATTGGATAGAAAAAGTTTAAAGGAGTCCATTTTTATGTATTTCTAAAAGAGAAAAATAAAGCAAGGGTCAGGATTAATATTTTTAAATAAGAAAAAGGTCTGATAATATTTTATGGCATAGAGAAAACTTGTAGAATTCTTCCAACAGCTCACTAGAACAGCAACAAATCCTTCCCACATAACTCTGGACAAGTACTCAAACCAAGTGGACTCCTTGCAAGCACATGCTTTGTTTTCTTTATTTCAAAATTCTCTTTGAAACACTCCAATAGCTGTCCAGTCTGACAGTCCTTCCTAGCATTATAATTTGGTAGGTTTTCTCTGTTACTTGAGGAGATTGGGGCAAAGATCATCCAAACAGTTCTGTGTACCCACAAACACATTCTGTGCACTCTTACCCTATCAGGTGCCATTATCGATGTCATTAGCCAAGGGCATCGCCACAACATCATATTTAAGAAAAAGCAAGAACAAAAGCTCAACAACTACTTTAATTCATTTTTCACATTAAAAAGTCATGTAGTCATCCTCCCATTCTCTGTAATTATCCAATGTGATTGCTCTGCAAATAAAGAAGAGCAGGTGCCACGAAAAAAGGAAAACAGTAGCTCAGTTTTTTCATCCTGAGTAACTATGGGCATGCCCTTGCCAGCAATGTATCAGATGCAATAATGGCCTTTCAGAAACAGGTCTGATTCAGAGAAACACATCATTTCCTGCTGGCAATTATCTTCTTCTAATTACTTGTCAGCATAACTCATAACACTCCAGATCTAATCTAACCCCTAAGAAGTCAGAAAAAATGGAGAGGCCTTTAAACATTTACCTGACTGATTTGTAGAAGCAAAATCACTGCAGCCTTTCTCAATAAGCAAAAATGTTCTCCATTGTAAGGGGTAATTTAGAGCATCCAGAGAATCAAAAATACACTGAAACAAACCCCAAATTCTAATATGGCAAACCACCATTTTCTTGCCCTAGTTAAGGCCACTCAATCTAAAATTAAATTCGTGGGTTTTTTTCAGAAACAATTTACAGCAATATTTCATTGAACAGTGATTGTACAACTATTTTAAAAAATAAATTAAAAAAAAAAACCAACAAAAACCATTCATCATTGAAATTCAAAGTTTTAGTGTCATTGCCCTGATCTTTTAAACTGAAATTTGTGCATCAAGGTACTTGCTGTTGCTGATAGAGGTGCTAGAGCATGAGAGAGGAAACCAAGCATTTTAAAGCTTAAACTGTTTTAATTTCATAGATCTTTGACATTTCAGCATCCCACATATTCCCAGCTAACACACTTTACATTTTAGAAATTTGCTCCTCTACAGCTCCAGTCAGTTCTGTACATGAAGTACAGATCTCTGTGTGAAAGGCAACAACACAAGCAGTGATGTTCTTGTGTATTTAGTTCTGCAAATATGAGGCAATGCAAGATAACCATAAACGTGATATGTAATCAAACAAAAAGTGTGTAAAATAAACTGAAAATTCCAATTGATATGGTATTTTTCAATGTTTTAACATTTAGCAAACAAGGGAAACTGGAACAAAGTAAAAATAAAAATATAATTTCAAACTGTGTATGAGGGTTTATTCTACCTCAAGAACTGTCAGACTATATTCCCTTGTAGTGCAGAAATGTTAACAAGACCTGGATGTATGAATAGATGTGCCACAGTAACTGTGCCTTCCAGTGGGAGCTCACAGGGAGTTGGAACTCACAGTCATCAATGATAGTGTGAGGAAACATAAAGGAATAAGAAACATCCATCACTACTCACTATTTCTGCACTATGTCCTCTGAAGGTATAAAAACATTTTCCTGTTTCTGTACTCCACAGTTTGCAGGTTTTGTCAAAAGATCCAGTAGCAATCTTGTCACTAAATAGAAAATTAAACCACTTGTAATTTTAATGTAGAAAATCCCTCTGACTCCAGAGACAGCAGAATCCAGAGAGACAACACCCAGCCTTGGAAGCTCCCAGGCACTTTGGTGCTCACTGCCACAGTACAGGATCCTGCAGCAGGATTTCACAAACACGAGTTACAGCAAGGCAAAAAATTAGCAGTGAGCTTCAAAGAGAGCTACTGTGCCTATCTATTAGCACAGGAGTATCCATAGCTGATGACTGACCTACTTCAGGGATGATGTTGTGCTGCACCTACAGATTTCTTAGGAAGTTGTATCATTTCATCAGATAACATCTGTTATCTACAATTATAAATGCAGTTCACCCAAATTTCAGAAGTTGAACTCTGCTCCCACTGAAATCAGTGGAAGTTTTGTTACCATCTGCAGTTAGAGCAAGATTAAAGTGAGGTATCCAGAAAATGTACCAAGGGACACTGTACTAAAACCTAAAGATAAGCAGAAAAAAACCCTGTTTTTACCAAATTTGTAATGCAAATGTAGTTCAAAGTTCTCATCAGGTTTTTTCTTTCTGTATGTTGCTTCTCCACTTTTATGTTACAGTCTATTTATTGATCTTTGCACAGATTTCTGTCATTAGTTTCACCAAGCTATATAAATGAACTTTATTAAATGCTTTTCTAAAGTAAAGAATAACATCAGAGTATAAGACATTGATACAGCAGGGTCTAAGTTTTTCCTGTTCACATAGAAGAAAGAGAGGAAGTTTCAAATAGTGTAAGAGTAAATATTTTAATATTAATTTCCTGATATTAATTGTGTATTGTTCAACACTAGATTAATTTATCTTACTTTACAGAAAAAAAGGTTTTTTCACACATGACAGCTTCCTCAGGAAGCAAATGACAATGAAACTTCAGTAGCTAACATGTAATTTCCTTCACCTAACAGGTGGCAATTCCAATCCAGGGCAAACAATTACTGGAGAAAACAAAAGGTGCAAAAAATTATATCTGACGTTCACACAGCAGCACCTTGTGGATTTTACAGAAATTACTCAAAAGCTGTGACATTTCTAAATCATGTCCTAAATAATATTAAATTTGTAATGGCAAATGGAGAAATCCACTTCTTTCTCCTTAAGTGAAGCAACACAGATTGTCATAAGTACTTATCTCTCATATCATATACAACTACATGGAGACAGAAGAGAATGATTAACATTCAGAACACAATCTGGTCATGCATATATTACTGAAATAAACTGTGTTTCAATATATTCAACAGACTCATTTATATTTTTTCCAAGACTGAATACCTAATTAAATTTTTGGTTAGAATTTATATACTTAATTTTAAAAAATGATAGCAAAAAACATGTTTGAATGGATCTCTTGTACAAATAATGACAATGTCATCCTACAGTGATTAGTTATAGCTGAACTCTACAAACTCTGAAGTTGAACACTTTCTATTTGAAATAGTCTATTCTTTGTTAGAGTATTTGCCAAATAACAGTGTTAGCAATTATGAAGAATCTCAGAGGAAATTTATTTACCCATAGGGGTTATTGAAAGCTATTGCATAGACAACGTTTCTGTGTCCCTCCAGCGAATGCAGCTCTTCTCCGGATTCCGTATCCCACAGTTTGCAGGTTCTATCATAGCTTCCAGTGATAAAGCTAAAGCAAAGAGAAATTCATTTCTGAATGCAGAAAATATCTTAGGGGTCCCAATACCAAATTACTTATTTCCACAGATTTTAGTTAGTGTTGTTTCTACCCTAAATCTCCTCTTTCTTTCAAAAATACAGATTTATGACCACAAAAGGTTCCTTTTATTCTTTCTAACATCTTATTCATAAAAACATATTTTTCCCAATCTTTAATGTATTTCAACTAGAAAGTATGCTGCTGCTTTCAAGACATGAGGGAAAAAAATCATAAGACATATGTCCACAGTGAAATCAATTAACATGAAAGCTACATTTTCACTACAGTGAAACTCTCAAATGAGTTTATGTCAAAGACTCATTTAGCATTTAGCAATATTTAGTTTATTGCCATAAAGGTGCTCCTTTCTCTAATATGGTAATTGTCAACAGGCTATGGCTGTAGAAGAAAAATAAAATTTACATAAATTTAATCTCACCTGCTACTTTTTTGCATCTCCCATCGGTTTTCCCAGAGGCCTGAAATTAATCCCCAATTATGCCTAAAGCTGCTTCTAAGCAGCAGAGCTGNTCCTTACCATTTAATTTACAAGTACAAAACTTCAATTAATGATTACATACTCTGACTTTGAAAGCAACTTACCGGGAACCAGATTTGTTAAACGCGACATTAGTCAGAGGCAAGATGTGTGTTCTAAGCACCTGAAATAGAAGCGGGGGCAGTGAGAGGGAAAACATTTGATGCTAACAAAGTAAACAAAAATTGCTCAAGATATTCAACAGATTAATTTTTTCTCCTCCTCCTGTTAGAGGAGAAGAAATCCCACATTAATCACCAGGTTATCACTGAAGACGTTATATTTCAATTTTATACTTTGTTTGAATGAACTGGGGTTTTTTTCCATGTTTGCATTTTCTTCACCTTCTCCAAGATCAGCAAAGCAACCCTAGACCAGAGCTGAATGACCAAAACAAAAGAGGAGACCATGACTGTAAGATCACTGATGAAAGAAATCCCAATATTAAGCCTTAGCTGGTGAACCAAGAAATCCAGTTAAATTTGAGACTTTTAGGGTACGGGATGTTTCTTGCTGGCATGTGACTTTGTGACACAAAACAGAAGAGATATAAGCTACAGTTTGTCTCATGAGGTTATGACAAGGTGTGCAAAACCATAACAAAGATACTCAGCAAGACCAAATTTCAAGACAGAATTTCAGCTTTAATATCTGCACATATTGTGGAGGTTGTGGAGGACACTGTTTTCTAACAGTGCTTTAATCTGACAGTACAGGATCACTCATATGAATGAGCCCATAACCATAGTAACAAATATTAAGGTGTATTAAACAGAGGTGAAAATAGTTTCAGATACTGCAGTGGAAGTCACCATGTCACAATACTTTTAAAAGAACCAAAAAAATATAATCTGGTTGGTGTTTGAATAAACTGGCTGCTGTAAAACATGGTTTGCACTTGAACAATTTCACCTATTACAAGCTGCCCTTTCCTCCAGACTAAAGCATAATAAAATCATAAACTGGGAAATCACAGCAATTGCTGACAGTGAAGTAAAGGGATGTTAAAAATACCCCTGTGGTTCTCTAGGTCTTTTCTGTAGTGTAAGAATGAAGAAGAAACTGTTTATGAACAGTGAGATTTAATCACTGACATATTACCAGAACTTCAACTTCTTTTTCTTATCTCAAGTTTTCCAAGCTGCCTGTCTCCAAAAGGAAAATGAAAAAAGCTCATAGATCTTCTACTCAGAAGAGCAGGGACTCATCAAAATGGAAATAACAATTGATAAGTGAAGGATTGAGAGGGAGAGAGAAACAGAAAATGTATTTTATGCTACAGAAACAGCAATTTCTGCTCTCTAGAGAAAGCAACACAAGTTGTACTTTCAGCTACAGAAATGGGAATGAGCAAGCAAGATGTGGAAATGACAAAAATATTGTGTTTTTTAAAAAGAGCCACAATATCCATCTGCATACGAGAATCAATAATTATGGAAATTTATGGAAATCTCACCCATAACATTTTTAGGAGTACATGCTGGCAGCTCTGAACAACAAAGATATTTTGAAATTATGAAAAAAGGGAGGAAAATGAGATGGGGTTTTATGTCATTTCAGATTATGAGAATTATGAGAATTCTGTTCTTCCAATGCCCAGTGCTGCAGTTGCTTCATCCACAGAACTTTGAGCCAGCAAGAACTGCCTGTGCAAGTCATACAATAATCAAACCCTAAGGCAAAATTAGAAAAAATATACCTCAGGTCTGCAAAATCAGCTACAGCTGTACCTAAGATAAAAATCTGCAAATCACTTCTGCATCCCATGCCATGGAATAGTTTAAAACCTGAGAAATTGCTATAAAAGCTCATTTCTCTGCAGGGTGCCTAACACACCACCATCACCATCACCACAATTATTGGAAATAACAAAAAGATGAGTTTATACACTTGTTTCAGATTACATTCCAGTGCAACTGAAATAAAAACCATTCATTTCCAAGCAATGCACACATGGAACATTTTTTTGAGGGAACAGAAAAAAATAAACCTCACTCCCATCCATCTCTTATATTTTATTAGTATCTCAGAAGGACCTGGCACTCGTGTTTCATTTAGAAGCCTTAAATGAAACTGAAATATCAAAAAAGTTCTTTTCACACACTTCTAACCACTCTTGAGTGAAGGAAATAAGCCAGCACTGATTGGATTTCCCTGTTTCTATTATTTCCAAATACAGAAACTCAGACACAGCACTAAATCCAACAATGGACAAATACATTAACTACACTCAAGTTTGAACAAGCATTTGAAGATTTTTCAGTCTCTGCAATGGACAAACAATTTTTAAAGCTTTTGAAAAGCAATGCATTATCTCAGTTGAGTACATAACTTGGAAAAGCAACTTTTAAAATTTAAGATGCCTTGCTACATAGCTCTGTTTTCAAGGTTAACTACATATATCTTTTCAGAATTCACCTGGATGAGTATGTTAGTCAAAAGAATCAAAGTGATACAAGTGATACACAGGAACATGCAAGGGGTTTTTTTAGCTGAACAAACCAACACAAAATTTCTTCTTTTTCTCTTTTAATTCAAGGTAACAATAAACACCATAACACTGACCAACATTGTTTAACAGCTACACATTGCCATCTGCTGACATAATAAAGATACAACGTTTAACTATATCAGATTGTAGCAAGCAATCTCTGGAAGAAATTTTCATTTCCACAATTAAATACAATTAAACCTATTCTCATCTGACAGACTCAGTACTGGATTTGGAGCTCTGAAAGGTCTCTGTAATCACTGTTCTTAAAAATCTTATTTGTTTGAAATAATATTTCAAGTGCTGTCTGAAAGCCAAAGATCAATTTATCAACATTTAAATAGTAATGACAGAAAGTAATGGATTTGTAATAACAACTGCATGTAACATAAAACTCCATAAAATAATAGCATAAATGCCACAATTTTCACAAAATGAAGAGCAAGTAGACACATGTATGAAGGTATTTTGGTCCTTTCCCAACAGTTAATTTACCTGGGGTCTATTTACAGGCTTTGTTTAAATGTAACTATGGGTGTTGCTGGCCCACAAACTTTTACTTAACAAATAAAAGATTGATTTCTCTCCATCCAAAAAACACTCTAGTGCATAAGCCTGTGAAAACAATGTCTAGAACAGTTATTCCTCAGCCTTTTTTGGGGAATTCCTGGCAGAAAAACTAGACTCAGTTACTCTAAAAGTGCAGAGAGGAATGAAAAGTGCCAAGAAATCAGTCATAGATACAATACACAGCAGTAAAAACATACTCACAGTATCACAAATTAAACCCCCCAAAATACCCAAAATTATTTTAAAGATGCCTCTGACCTTAAAAAGAGAGAATTTGTGCTTCTGTTTTTCCCCTAGTTTCTCCTGCAGTCTTTGTACTAGATGTATGACATGTTCCAAGCAGGAAGCTGTGATGAGAGGTTCTCTTTTTTGGATTTCTTCTACTAATGCAGTAGCATCTGTGCTAATTATGAGAAAAGAATGAAAACAAACTCAAGAAATACCCCAAACACAAATCCACCAAATTCCATCCTCTGGCAACAATTATGAATTTAAACCCAAGAATATTATTTACTTGCAGAGAAACTGAAGTAAACAATTAAATGTTAGGCATTTATCTCATTCTGTAAAGGCCTAAAGAAATAAAGATTAATCATTCTTGAGTTTTATACTTTCTTCCCTCTCTTAAGGAAGTTGTACAGGAAAATTCAACTTTTAAAAATTGTATCTTAGCAAGAAATTTATCATTTCAAACATTTTTCCATGGAGGATCAGGCATGGGAGATGTGTGTCCCACACTGTCAGTTTAAATATCTGAATTAAACTGGAATTTCATAAATTCCAAATAAATTGCCCATGGAGTAGTAACAAGGTAAATTATATATGCAAAGTCTTAAACTTATCTCTGCCTGTGGCTTCAGAAATCTCTGGCTCTTTCTACATCTCTTAGTTGTGACAGTAACTACCACATGGCCCAGTGTCCATGAAGCCCCCACAGAGGGGGTCACAGCTGCTCTGTGGAACTGGGTCATCTTTCTGTTATCAGATAACTACTGATTTCTGGCTTTCTGTGAGAAACTAAGGGTTGACAATGCCCAGCAGTCAAATCACAATACACTCTTAAATCAGCTTAGCAATCAAGCCAAGCATTTCTGTTACAAGGGAATTATTTAAGTCTAAAGGGATTTTCTACATCAGTCTTCTAAATGGGAGCCACCACAGCCCATAAATTAGTATCCTGTCAGTGTTTATACTCCTGTTTGGTAACACCAGACAACTTATTTCTTTCCCAAAGAGACTTGACAGGTTTTACCCACAGCACTACACTAGACAGTCCCAGGTAGACAACATTTAATAAATTTTAAATTGGGATTTTTCATCCTGCATATCCAGCTTACACTGTCTACTGACTTGTACTTTCATGCAAGACCTCTTCCATATCCATGCCAGTATTAAGAAAATCATATTATTTCATGTCTTTCTGTCTAATAAACTCTATAGTTTGGGCAACTTTATTTAATGGTGGCACTTTGTTATTTTTCTGAAGCCCTTCCTACCAGAGCTGGCTGAATAGAGCACGTAGGCTCTACATAATAGCTGATCTCACTGATACAGTCAAGTAAGTTGTACATGAACTTGCTATAAAAAGGTAGAGAGTGCTGTTATCTGAGGTAATATACTTACTCAGGTCTAAGATCAAGCAGATCTATTGATCTGGTCTTTGACTCACCACCTTCTACATATTCCAGAATAATTCCTTCAAAAACAAGTGATAAACAGGTCATTAGATTTCTGGAGTTTTATAACATGCACTGAAGATGGCAGCACTTCCAGTTTTATAGCTCCACTATAGAGCCCCAATTCCAGTTCTTGGAGCTGGAAGGAGGTTAGCTGTAGCTGAAAATAAGCATGGTCATGAACACCTCTGATGCGCTCATATGGAAAAATATATTAAACAATATTACTTCTGAGTCTTTTCTATTCTGGAAATGAACAACAACTTTTTTCCAAAAAAATTTTTGCATAATTTCATCAGCATTAATTTCAAAGAAGCTGTCCTGAAGATACTTGCTGTGGTCTGCTGTTCCAAGAAGCCTCAAAAACATTTTACAAGATCTGTTATATTTATTCTAATGTTTGCAAAGGTTTGAGTGCAGTAATGTATCCAAAATCATACCACACTTTAAAATTCTAGGTTTGCTCTGGCACCTCAGCAACTTTAACTGCACTGAAGCATTAAAATGTTTAACCACACGGCTTCCTGTGTTGAAACAGCTGATAAAGGGGCTCAGCTGCTCCTTGATTTTCTGTGGGAAAGGATAATTTAGATGAACTTCTGCGTCATTCTGCATCTTAGGAAGTTCATAGGAAAAGTATTTAATTTGAAAGGAAGAACCTTTTTCCCAATACACTTCCTGAGCTGGGCATCTCCAGCTTGTTCCACTTCTGAAATTTCATTGAGTCACCTGAATACAGGATAGACTATGACAGTCTGGCAGCGCTGCTTTTCAAAGCATGGCTGTGCTCAGAAAATTCATAAATCAAGGACAAAAAATAAGAATTAGTATCAGCTAGGTTGGAAAAGGCCTCTGAGATCATTAAGTCCAACCCACGACCAAACCCTGGCACTGAGTGCCAGTCCTTATACACCTCAGTGATGGTGACTCCACCACCTCCCTGGACAGCCCTTTTCACTGTTTCTGTAAAGAATTTCTTCCTAATATCCAATCTAAACCCTGGCACAGCTAAAGACTATGTCCTCTCATCCTCTCACTGGCTGCTGGGCAGAAGGCACCGACCCTCATCTGGCTCCAACCTCCTTTTAGGTAGCTGTAGAGTGGCAACTTTTTTTGCTAGACAGCCATTTAAAAACACAAATACTTTTTCTTCCCCGTGTCAGTCACAGTCACTGTGACTTTTTAAACTCCTTACTGTGATGAGAGTAAGACTGCCTTGACTTTGCAGTAAGTCACTAATTACAGCCGCGATGACCGAAGAGCCGCTGCCAGCCGCAGCCTCTCACCCGGGCACCGGGACAAACACCGGGACAAACACCGGGACAAACACCGGCACCCCCGTTCCACCGGGGGCAGGTGCGCCATGGAGCCGCCCGGCAGTGCCCAAGCCCCTACCAGGCTGAGGGGACCCG
>WEIU01015186.1:450311-473196 GCA_013389925.1 Aegithalos caudatus
CAGCCCCGGGGCAGCGGTACCGCCGCCGTGCTGGCACTGCGTCATCACACAGTGCTCCGAGGGCTTCTGGGCTGCTCAGGGAAGGAGCGGATCTAGAAAGGAGTGCGCTAAAATGTTATAAAATTCGGAGTGCCAAAGAGCCACTAGTAATGGTGTAGCGAAGCTTTTGGAAAGTGAATACTTAGTTACTAAAGAAAGAGGGCAATGATTAATTTTTTTTTTTTTCCTAAGGAAGAAAAACCTAATCAGTTTAGTTTTTAAAAAGAGATACTCAAGACTGAAGCACAACTATGAAAGTACAATTTAGAATCACAGAATCATTAAGGCTGGAAAAAGCCGTACAATAGAGACCAACCATTAACCCGGCGCCACCACAGCCGCCACCAAACCATGTCCCCAAGGTCACACGCCTTTAGAACATGGCCAGGAATGGTGATTCCACCAATTCCCTCAGAAGTTCTCAATATCCAGTCTAAGCCATCCCCTGGCACAGCTTGAGGCCATTTCCTCTGGTCCTGTCACTTGTTACCTGGGAGAAGAGACCGATCCCGCCTCGGTACACCCTGGTCTCAGGGAGCTGGAGAGGTGACAATGTCCCCCCAGGCTCCTTGTCCCCAGCTGAACACCCCCAGCTCCCTCAGCTGCTCCTCACAGGCTGCTGCTCCAGACCCTGCATCAGTTTCACTGCCTTTCTTTGGATGTGCATTTCATCAAAAAGAGAAGGAAAAATGGAATTTAAATGAGATAACCAACATGGAATCATTGGAAGATAATGCATATAATAGCATAAAAATTTTGAGTCAAGCTTAATGCTTGAAATGGCTGTAGAGCATCAATAGGGGGAGGCAGTAAACGCATTCTCATTTGGCCGATCTCATAGCCCACGTTGTTGACAGTGGATCAATACAAGACAGTCCCACTCAGTGTTTAACAATACGTGACTTTTCCAAAAACACCCATATGGCTCCCTACAGCTTCACTTTGAAGACAGTCCTTTGGTTTTTTGAAAGCCAGGAAATAAAATACAATGGGCAATTCCAGACTTACCTCAGGACACGGCTGAGGGACAGAGTGATCTCTGAATTTTTCATTCCCATGTGTTTGTTTTAAGTCTTTTGTCTTGTTTGTATGTGGAATGTCTTGAGGCAGATAAGAAATATTTTTACTGAAAACAATCCGAACAGCTTTCCAACTGAATTGACTTACTTGGACCAACCCTATTCAAAAATAACTTTTTGAACAACCTCAAATCTTGGTCTCCAGTTTCTTAACAACTTTTTGTATTTGTTTAGCATAATATTTATCCACACAGATTATAAATTCAGAATAGAAATATTTTTCTGTTCTTTTAACTTAAATGACATGAACAAACTGTAGCATGGACACTGCCTCTTACCTTAAAACTTAATTTGTTCATCATGAAAACAGATCCATGAAGCCTTTCTGCTACCTTCAGTACTACTTAACACCAGCTGGAAGTACTACATTTAATTGTTTTAGTCATATTTAAACAAAACAGTCAAAACAGGGGAGGGGAGTGGAAAGACTGCAAGGCTCCATGACATCAATACCTGTTGATCAGTATGTTTTCCCCTCACTTTCTTGCTCCAAATCTTCATCTGAGCATGAACACCTCACAGTTTATCATTACCTGTTATTGGGATGCAGTAATGACACTGGGAAGATGATAAATCAGGCCTCAGCTCTCACCCCTTTTCTCACCTGTAAGTAAAAGATTAGGGAGCAGTGGAATCATGGCAGAGGTCAGTCCCTCTAAGCCCTGTGCCTGCTGTCCAGGCTGACCCAGAGAGGCACTGGAGTGATGGCCTTGTTTGCCCCACTTCTGTACAGTCACCAGAGAAAACTGCTGACCACCTGAGTGGGGACAAGGAGCCAACGCTGTGCTGAGACAGAGCTTCTCCCACAGTGCTACCCAGGAAAGGCCTGGATGCAAAATACACTTACAGTGACAACAGTATGTCCTTCTGACAAAACAGATCCAGAGCTGTAGCACAGGTAGGCTTACCTGAGGAGGTTTTAGGCAGAAAAGGGGAAAACTGTGGGGAGCGAGAGAATGGAAGGACTTGTAATTTCATTGCTACTTGGAGACTATCTAAGAGGGATTCAGATGATACAGCAGACTGAGCTCCTGTCCATACCAGTAAACTTTGACTGTTAAGGAGAAATGCAACTTTTCTTCAAGTTCATGGAAAGAAGTAACTAGTGCATAATTTTAGAAGGAATATTTTCAGACCACTGGGGCAAAATTGTTGCCCTGATATTTTTTAAGTGTCTAAAGAGTGCACACAGCCTTTGCGTCATAAAAGGCCAACTTCAAAGTGTGCACACTGTAAGGAGTTCAAAAATATCTACACTGGAAAAAAAGATTAAATGCTGAGACATCCAGGATGAGGTAATCAGCTTTTATGTACAGAGATCAAAAGTATTGATGATATCAGCCTGGAAAGATAATTTATATATCAGCTGCTCCCTGTGCATTTTTGCTTATGACAGCAGCTTCCAGGAGAGGCAGAGAGTTGATACTATAAAACTCATTGGTCTGTGTTCAAGAGGCTTTGAAAGGCTTCAGTGTAGATTTATCTACAGTGCTGAAGGGAACCCTCTGTCAGACAATGTGAAGTAAAATCAGTGCAGCTACAATGCAGAACTTCCTTTGGAGAGCCCTGGGTTCTTCCTGCCAATTCAGGTTATGAAAAATCCTCTCTTGAGCAAGTGTACCATCCTAAGGATAAGATGAAGGAAGTGTTTCTGACTCAAACACACTTGCAGAAAAGAGTGGGGTTTAGGCTTCCTAGTTTAAACTTGCATGGTGACCCACTTGTTCTGAAGTAGGTCAGCCTGTGGTGTGCTGAACTCAATCAGAAAGGCCAACCCAAGAGCAGTCTGAGTTGGGGGAAAGATGTAGAAAGCCACTTCCTTTTTCTGTTACACCAGTAGTGGGTGAAGTGAATTTTTACTAAGGGGAGTTTTTATGTTTTGTCCTTTCTCATATTTGTCAGGTCTGTGGAATGCAGAAGAACTGTTCTCTGATAGTTCCTTGTTTCTGCTTGGTGAATTAAATGGATTTACATGATTTTTTTCTCCCAAGGTTGTTTTATTCTGGCATATTCTGCTTCCTCTTACCCAAACAGACTCATTGCATTGCTACAGCTCCTTCTCACTTCTGCTCTCTTATTTCCAATGCTAATCATGACACCACAGCCATGAAAAATGTTAAAACTATTGCTTATATAAGAGACATTATGTTCTGGGAGTTTGTCCTTTGCTAGGTAAGAGCTGTTCTAGGAGAAAGAAGTGACAGTGCATTATAGAACAGTGTTCTCTTTCCCAGGGATTGTTTTTCCTCTTTGCATGGCTGTTTTCATTAATTTAAAAACCTAAAATTAAAAAAAAAAATTAGTTGCAATTTGCCAAGAAAGTATGTCACCCACAAATTTCTGTTTACATGGATGTTTACTGCTTGTGATGTTTACCTACAGTGAGATATTAACAAGTAGCAGAAAGGAACAGTAGTTCTATTCCTTACTCTTCTGTTTTCCATCTCTGACAAACTGCTTGCATATCCCATGCAATCAGGAAATTCTATACATCATTACTTGCTTCAGTCAAATTTTCACTTAGATGAAACGAATTTTTCCTTGCTGTCCACTTTTTATGACTTTCCTCTTAATCTTGCCAAGTTTATGAGTTGACCCAACAACAAAAAAAATCGTCAGTGCAAAAATCCCAATGAGATATATTTATCTTACCGCTTCTGAGAAGAACTCAAAAATGCCTTTAATCTTTTTTTCCATGGCCCAGACCATGGGGGCTGAAGACCTTTGGGTTGAGCTCCACATCATCCCATCAAGACGGCAAAGCTGACGGTGTCGGGTAATAATGCAAGTGTTCTGCGGTCAGTGAGCTCCCCAGATGCACCCAGTGAGGAGGAGAGAGGAGCTCCTCTACATGTACATAATGCACAATTGCGTCAAACCATGAGTCAGGAGGCAGCAAAAACTCCTGACAAATAACATTTCTAGTAAGTCTACAATAGAACTGGAAAATACAAGTAGTGAAAGCCACTTTGTTTTAGAAAACAGAACTTTGCTGAAGTACAAGTGTGTTCATCTCACCATTATTTGTAATAAAAATTTTTTAAAAGCCAAAATAACTAATTTGTGATTTCATATTTATTATCTATAATTCTGAAATTTATTAAGCATTTCACTTAAGCATTTCTTTTTTGCATATTTGTTTCAAGTCCAGATTGGTTGGGGTTGGATGTGTCTTTGGGCAACTTGGTCTAGTGGAAGGTGTCCCTGCCCATGTCAGGAGCATTGAAACTGGATGATCTTTAAGGTCACTTCCAACCCAAACCATTCTATGATTCTATATTCCTTCATTAAGTGTGGTGTCCTACTACATTGTCTTCTCTTCTTCACCATCATTTTGATGTTCTTCGTATGGATTTGCAAAACAAAGTGCATGTACATCAACCATTAACTGTAAATAGCAGTAATACAGCACTACCCACTTGCATATTCATGAAGCATTTTTGCCTACTGTTGTGCCAATTTGGGGAATGCTATAAAGTGAGCAAGTCCTTAAGATTTGCAGATATCTCAGATATTTGAGATTTGCATCATCTCTGAAAGACATTTTGATCATTTATTCCTAGTCATAACAACATGAAACATTCAGATGTTCACAGGAACACACAATCATCTTTTTGAAACAACTCTATTAAATGTACATTTGAAAAAAAAATAAATCCCTGTAGTAGGACATATAGCCAAAACATTATTTTTCAGATATGCATGACAAATTTTTATGTGAGCATTTTGATTTGCATTCCCTAAACACAGCTGTGTAACAATTCTTATTCATAAATGAGATACAGTTCATATGTGAGTGAGTGAACAATTGAAGTCACTCTTTTCACTGACCACTCTACAGTTCTGATTTACCTGCCATATCAAATTTGTCATTCTCAATTTCCCATTTGCCTACTTTGAATGTTTACAGAGTTATCACTGGCTTTCTGCCTGACCAATGATGCTGCAAGGATATTGAACTACTAGTTTAATCTTGACGCTGTAATTGACAATTTCACTGCCACTTACTTGAACACATTTCTACTGGCACACTCTAAATCAGATGGCTTGATCAGTCAGTGCATAGCTGTCTGATCCCCTGCAACTCTGAGGCTGTAGCTCCTAACAGATTTGTAATGTTTCTCTGCCCTCAGTACCTAATGATGCTGTCTGCTGGCACCTCCATACTTATGTAAATCAATTCTTGGTACAGACTTTATCCCCTTGCAAGTCAAACTCCTTCAAAAACAATGTATGTTTTGATTAAATTTTATTATCCAAAAGATATAGAAAGAGTCAAGTACTTGTTGTTCTAGACCATCCTACTCATAAAACCTCTGCCTACACATAAGTGTTTTGCCTTGGCTTGTGGGCATGTGGCCAGGACAGAAGACAGTTGCAGTTTGATTCACTGTACCTGAAGTTTGGCTAAGAAATTAAAAATACTTTGTGCTCTGTTTTAAACACTTTGGTACATGCCTATGCTAACTACGGATCCCCAACTGCACTATTTCAATGTTTCATGTTTCCTGAGTTGCCTTATCTCATAGCTATCCATTAAATGGATCCTATCATTCTTACCAGGAAGCCCAAGTGGGCCCAGATGGGCTGCCCTGCTCCATTTCCCTGCACCCATTTCCAGAAAGTGGTTTGTATGTCTGGGGTTTTGTTTGTTTTTCTCTCCCTCCTTCTCATCATGGGCACATCTCTTAACCAAGTGTAATCTAACAGAAAGTATGTCTGATATTACACTACCCTTGGGTGTCCTCCCCTGCACTGTGACACGGAGACAGCTAATGATAGCCTGAGTGTGCTAAATTGTCTCTCAAGGCTGTGAGCCATTCCATCCCTCTCCAGCAGTAAAGAAGTCAAGGGAAAAGAAAAACCCCTATAAACCAAACAGAAAGAGCATACACATCTTCAGCCTCAGCTAGAACAGCCACTGTTTTCACTGAAAATGGGGCGCAAGATCATAATTTCTGATAACTGGAAACAGTGTTCACTGAAAGAAACTTCCCATGAAATTTCACTACTACAGCTGCTACACAAAAACATGAGCTGGGTGTCAAAACATCATCCAGCTAGCTTGGGTGTGAAAAGCTGTTGAGATGTTCTTCATCATTTGTCTTCCAGTGGCTTGACTGGGTAAATTTTGAGGGCTGGAAAAAAAGAATCATTATGAGGCTTAGATTTTTAGGTAAATCTAGATATTTCAGGAGAAGGAGTATCATGAAAACCTGGTATGCTGAAATGCATTGGATACAAACAAATTTAATCAAGGGGTTGGGTTTTTAAATTTATATGTGTGGTAATTAATTATATATTTAATGAACCTGAGTCGATTGCATCTCATGAATATTAAGAATTGGGAAGGAACCAATTTAACAGAACCTGTGAACAACTTTTAATCTGTAGAAGAGATTCTTATACAAAGTCAACTCCCACTTGCATCAGCCACTACTTCTGAGAACAGAACTTCTGTCTCCCTGAATGCTCATATCCCTTTGCTGGCAGCATCAGTCTAGGAGAAAGTGCCATGTGCAATGTCTCCTTGCTTTTGTACATCAGTTGTGTAGCCATGATGGTGGATAAAATCCCTCTCATATAGGACATGTAAGTATATCCAGCACATTCCATATATGGACACTATTTAGAGAATATCTATTTTTTCAGGGAGTTTCAACATGTATTATAATTTTTCTCCTTTACACAAAGAGAGTGTAAAAAAATAAGAGAGTTTTCAGTTTAAAGTTAGGGAGCAAGAAAATTCTAGGAATATAAAAATGTAAATGCAGGTGCTTACAAGCAAAATTATTACTTTATTTTAGCGGTAATAAATGAAGTAATGGAAGCAAAACTATAGAAACGCCATTGTAAATTAAAAAAACAAAAAATAAAAATTGTATTTTAGTCTCTACTTTTCCTGTGGCTTATTTGCTTTCTACCCATACAGTATTCTAAATTTCATCTGCTGCTTTTACATTTAATATGTATTTTGTATTGCATAATCTTTGAATAATGCTAGAAACTCAAGAAAGCTAGAACACTATTAAATGAGTGCCTGGCTTTATTTGCAGTGGTAGGTCTATCAGCAATACTCTATGGCTAATAGCAGCCACAGGACTGCAGCTATTGTCTATCACATTTAAATGTTCTAACACCAGCAGCTCTAGGAGGGCTTTGGCTGGGAGCTGTCTACACCTGACAGCACAGAAAGAATAAACAGAGCAATTCAAAAGCCTTTACAGACTTAGGAGTGCAGCACTGCTCAGTTAAGGCTGACACCTCCAAGAATAGAGCAACCACAAGATCATGGGAACATAAATTGTAGTTTTCACTCATGTACAGCCAAACAGCTATAATTGCTTAGTATACTTAGCATGCACACTGCAGTGGGTGTGTTCTGAAGACTAAAAGCTGCTTTTATGATTCCTTTTTTGCCTGTAGCCTGATATTTGGAGCAAGACTGCCAGAGTGTAACACAGCTGAACTCAGCATACAGAAGGTTTGTTACAATTGATCCATTTCTATTGTTATTTATCCAGCTGGGTAGATGCCATTAGAATCAAGTGACAGTGTCATAAGCTTAAAGCCCTTTGCAGTTCTTGAGTTCCTGATTCAATTCTCAACAAAGTTGCAGCTGAATGGTGCATTCCAGTTCAGCAAGAGTGAAGTTAAAGTGCACATGGGCTTGTTGGTAATTGAAAATAACTGACCAATTATCCACATCCCTATGGAGGGGCTGAAAATGTCACTGTCACTAAGCACACCCAGTAAAGCCTGGGTTTCAGATATACTTGAAAGCTGTGCATTTCAGGAAAAGGCCATTCACTCATTTGTCTCTTGGATTTGCAGGGGCTTTACAACCCCCCTTGGTGTTTTTCCCCTTTCGGTGGAAAAATTGGGAGAAAAGGAAGAAATAAAACAGTCTTCAACTAATGGAAGCTACCATCAACTGAAGAGAAATGCAGTAAATAACTTGTTAGTACTTCTTCAGCAGATGAAATGTGGCAGGTTTTACATTTTAACAGCAAAATTAAACCATCTGATTTGCTATTTCCTATGAAAATCCCTGACCATGCAATGCTAAGTTATTTTGTTGCTTTGTGCTAAAATGTGATTAAGAAATATAGAAATTAATAAATCTACTTATGATTCCATATACAGACAGAAACTTTTTCTGTCAAAGATCCTAACACAACAAAAGGCTGCAATTCCTGACTTGAAAAAGTGTGTGGTTGCTTTATAGTTAAAAAAAAGGAATTAAAAAGGCAGCAAAAAATATTTTAAAAATAAGAAAAAGCACACAGAAAGAATAGACACAAATAGGATTCAATAGCAATACTGCAGTTAGCACAAGAATCTCCAAGGACTGGCTTCAATACAGAGAAAGCAGGACACTGAAACTGAAGTATAAAGGTCTCAGAGTTTGAAGGGAAAGCTCTCACAACCAATTCCCAAATATCCAAGCTATAATAAAAAGCATTTTGCAAGAAAAAAAAAAAGTTTTTTTAAACATTATGTAAATGGAGAGGAAAAGTCTCCAAATGATCATTATTTAATTCTACATCTCAAATTATTCAACAAAATTGCAAATGCTGAATTACAAAATTGTACAGGCTGAATTAGGAGCTGAAGGCCAAAGATAGACAGGAGACACAAACTCACCTACTCACATGCAGAACAGTCCTACCAAAGTCCTACCAAAGATTCAGGTTTTTCTAGAAAGGGTCATGATTCACAGAGCTATCAGAACTTCTGACTGACCACTTAAGGTTACATACAAAAATGTGCCTCTGATCCAATGATTTTGGAGTCACAGCATTCAGTTATAATAGCTGTTTGTGTCCTCAGGAGGGCACAGAGGGACATTTGAGGGACGTGCTCTTTCTACACAGACTTTCCTACTAGTAACATAACGACCTTAGCAACTTCTGACCTGGAGCATAGAAACCAATATATTCGATTTTTTTTTTCTCCTCGAGGGGTTGGTTATAAAAAATATCAACCTGAGTAAGAGGAACTAAAAAGAAATCCCTCAAGTCATGGCTCTGTGGATGAAGTGAAGCATGTTTTGTAGCAATGGAACCATGGATGACCAGAGGAAGCATGAGTTACAGAAGCAATACAAAACTTTAAAGGGGCTTGAACTGGGAATAAAGAGCCATGCACAGAATTGCACACACTGGTCTTCACTTCTTTATTTTGCTCCCTTGCTTTGAATTCAGCCCTTGGACTCCAGGCTTTTCTGCACCAAGCTCTTTACAGCTCTGGTTCCTAACACCAGGGTAGGCTTGGGCAACCTCACCTTCCAGCACTTCTAACACAGACCTGTTCATCATGTCTGTACCATTTTTTGGTACCTGATTTAGCCTATGAACTCTCTGAGCCCAAACAGCCCCTGCCAGTGCTAGCAGGTATGAGACAGCACTTCTTCCCAAGAGTTAGGGGAATGCCCAGGAACAAGCTGGGTAATTACTTCTCCTGGGAGAATACACTATGTTCGCAATATCAGGAATCCACCTGAAGGAAATTTAAGCTAATTAATTTTGCTCCTTTGGATACCTTGCTGCTTCAGAGCTTCACCCACAGGGAACTGACAGTTCCCAGATTTGTAGAGCCACAAGCACATTTTTTAAATTCTAACAGGTGTTGAAACCAGAAGATAACAGCCTTACACTCATGAACACCATTTAAAAAACCCAGTATCTCTCATGTTCTCTCTCAAGGGCACCAAAAATAATTTGCATTAAAGTTTAAATTAAATTAAAATTAGTGCCTGTATTTCTATGACTAAATGGTACTAAAAGGCAAAGATGTACATTTACCCATAAGACTGTGGTGCTGACAGTGAGAGGACTTCACATGCACACCCTATGTGGTCATATCCCTGAAGTCCACATGGGCCATGTAATAATGCATAAAAAGCTGAGCAGTCTTCCCCAGCCCACCTTCACCCATAAGCTCATTACCTGATCAGGCATCAGGAAAACCCCCATCAAGAGCTCCTGCACCAGGAAAACCTCATTATGCTGGAAGCCATAGGATGCCATAGGCAAACACAAAAATGGGAGGAGAGTACTGCAAGTTTCTCCTCTAGAGAAAGCTTTTTAAGTTGAGAGAAGACTGTGTTACCACAATGAATCCTCCTCAATGGATAAGCTAGAAGCTTGCCCAGTAACAATGTGTAAGCCCATGTGTAAGGTTCCTCCTGAATAAATAGGGAAACTGGCAAAAGGAGTTCTCTCAAGTCTGATTAAGATGTAGCTAAGTCTTCATGCTAAACACAAACTTGATATATAGCAGCTGTCTGGGGGTGAGGAAGGAATTATATCCTATGGAGGTCATAGCTACCCCTAGGGCAAGCAACGTGAGCAAAGTGGAAAGTGGCTTTAACAGGTGTCAACACACCTGTGCAATTGTTTCAGCTGGAGGCTCTTAACAAAGGAATTCATTTCAAGGGCAAGTCACATTTTCAATTAAAAAGAAATAAACATATCACAGAGAGTGCTGATTTTATCTTTTTTTTTAATCTCCAATGACCTTCTTTTCCTACAAACAGGCTTTGTTTAACAATAATTCAAGGGGTATTATAATGCTAACTCAGCTTGAAGGAAATATTTTGTCACAAGACAATAACAAAATAAACAGAATAAATAACCCGCTTTATACACGCAAACAAAAACATCGTGCAATAAACTAAATAAAATTCACACTCTGTACAACAGCTCAAGATGGACCTTACTAAACAGTACTCATGTCCTATCAGTAACATACACATATTAGTAAAAGTAGAAACTTTAACAAAATGCTTAAGCAAAACAGTGGTGCAATGTGAATCAGCTGAAGAAGTGCATCGGTTCCAAAGAAGTCGGAGTTGGAGGCGAGTGAGCACACAACAGTGTACAAACCATCTCAGCTGACAGCCTCAACCCAGTGCTTCTCCAGCCAGGTCTGTGTTTTGCTCCTTGCTGGGAACCATGTCAGGCTGACATCTTCCTGAGCCTGTGGCTGTTAAAAGGAAGAGAGAACACACATAAATAATGACCTCAATTTTAGTTTTCTCTTTTTCCCTGAGAGGATAGCTCAGGTGGAAGAAGGGACATGTGACATGACCGTCCCCAAGAAGACTACTGAAGGGAATAGCTAACTCTGACAGGAGATGGAAAGACAAATGTGTTCACTAACACTGTCAAAAGTGGCATTCAGGTGTAATAGATAGGCTTTCATACATGCCCTGGACTCATCAGCCTGATATTAATTAGAAGTTTTGATTCATACCTCAGGAAAAGGAGATGTTTCTTCACCCAGCCTTCCTTAGGATTTACACAGGCCTTCAACCCACTGGCAGTGTGGAAACTGGAAAAGAAATAATAATAAAGAAATCAGAAATCCCTGCCAATAATTACTGTGGGGAGTACAGTTACTCTATCTTGTTCAATTGATTTTATCTGTTTAGGCAAAGACCTTTGCTGGATGCCAGTAACAATTTAGAAGAAGTCTTTCACTTATGTGTCTGTTCACAGGTTTTGGCAAGGGACCACTGTGTGTTGGCCAGAGTGGCCCTTGGCTGGAGCTGTCTTTGTTTGCACAGCTGATTCCTAAAGAGGCAGATTTATTATTTACATTGTTAGCAGTGCCTATCAACTAGAGATTGTGTGTTTTGTCTACAGGTGTGATATACCATTTATTCTGTTAATTTAGCTTTTTGAAAAGGCAGGAAAAATCACACTTATAGCATTCAAATCCTTGTTTTAGCCCAAACAGGCATCCCAAGGTTAATACATGTCAGAAAAACCAGTGGAAATTCAGAAAGTAACTTACATGATGGCATGGATGTCACAGACCTCACTGGAGAGCTGTTCAGTGTAACCCTTCAGGGCCCACCGAGGCAGACGCACTTTGGTGTAGGACAGGCAGCAATCCTGGTTGCTTTGTGCTGGAATGAAAGACAACAAAGTAAATAAACCCATTTGGCCCACACTGCCCTGCTCTCTGGGGCACTCCCTGTTCAACCCCAACCATGCAGCTCCCTCATGACAGAAGAGGGGGATCAGACAGTACATTTTGCTGAAAACATTCCTTCCAGCTCAGCCTCATCTTGCTGCCAGCCGTGAGCAGCGCCGGGAGCCCTTCCCAGAGCAGAATGCCCGAGGTCACTCACCTTCAGTGCCCCACAGGAGCAGTGCCAGGAGCCCCAGCAGGGAAACCAGGACCATGCTCTTGCTGCTGCAGCCAGTCATTCCCTCTCCACACACAGCTGTGCTCCAGTCCGTGCCTGGCTGCTGCCTGCTGCTCCTGTCAGCCCTGGCACACCTCCACCTGCTTATAAAGAGGTGGCAGGAGCCTCGGAAATTCTCACAGGGGCGGGTTCCACTGTCATCAGCGGGTTTCCCCACAGCAAATTCCATCGTGCCTGATTTTGCCCTAAGACTCCTTCCGTGTACTGCAACCGGAGATAACAGTGTGCTGGGGGAATATTTTAATTTTTTTAAAGTCACTTAAAGGATTCCATCTAAAAGAAAAGGAAATAAAAGCTCTGAGGTAATCGTCCTGTGGGTGAAGCGTGTGTTGTTTTAGGGGTAGGAGTGTGGGTTGTGAAATGAGGAAAGTCAAAATAGGTAACTTTGAATGTTACGTACAGAAACTGTGTCTGCTGTGCTCTAGTTTAATAAACCCGACCTGGGGGAAGAGGGAGGTGGGCTGGGCCAACAAGATTCATTTCAGTGGTAAGCTCACAGAGCTGGGTCACAAGCTGCACCAACACCAAAGCACTACATTAATATTTCCTGGCTGGCCAGCACAGTAACATCAGGCTTTCCACATTGCTGCTTTCTGAGCTCTGGACTGTAGTATTGGCAAGGACCACTGAGTATTCATGAAAATGGGTTTATTTAGTTTCCTTAACCATATATTCCCTACCATGACTCCCTGACAGTTTTTTACACATCTGAACTATTTCATCTGAAGCAGAGTGAGCTTGAAACTAACTTGAAATGGGGCCTATAGTCTCAAAATTTGTGCTTTCTAGAATGCATTTATGTGCTTCATAAAAATAGCTGTAGTTTGTTGCTTTCCCTAACAGTATCAGAGTATTGTGACTCCTGAGCATTCAACCAAAATACACAAAATCCTAAAATTGCCTTGCACAACTCTAGAGAAGTCACCAGGGAGAGGCTCTGTCACCACTCCAAGAGCCTTGTTCGAGCTGCCACTGAAGGATGGTACTTTCCCATGCTGTTTAGGGAATCTGTGTGAATTTACTCTGATGGCTGCAGGCCATGTCCTGGCCAGCCAGTGTTCAGGAGCTGCTGCCAGCTCCAGGTGCTTAGAGAGTAATCTGAGCTTTAAGTGGCTTCTCTTAAGGTGGAGCTCATGGACAGTCATAGGCATGCCTTCTCTCCTCCACAGAGTGCCAGTACCTCTCTCAAAAGGTGAGTTCCTATTATTTCTTTGTAGAAATGGAAACAGCTTGAACTCTAGACCAGATTGTTATTCAGAGAAATTAATTTCTCTCTGTAATAGCGAGAATTGAGGGAATTTCATATGGCTGAGGTATATGTGAGTAACTTTGCAGTGTGCATGGCATCATATATACTGGATGTGCTTCTCTGCAGAGCTTCAGCCACTGGCCAAAGGATTGGGAGGAGCCAACAAAGAACCTGTGCCCTAATGTATGCAGCTTTTTGTAGCTGTTTTATGGATCATAATGAAATGCCACAAAAGTACAAAAAGATCAATGCTCTCAGTATGTAGCTATCTCTGCACTGCTTTGAAGACTATCTGTCAGCATTAGGCGATGCCTCTAACAAGCTGACTAGAATGGTAGGTTTTTTTCTTTTAAATACAGATTTCATAGATCCCAAATCTGTGACACCTATACCCAACTTTGGCATTTCATATGCCATTTTCTAGGCCACACTGTTATCCAGATGGAGGTGGACTTGCACCTCAAGCCTTCCTTGTGACTCTACAGCTCTATTTCTTCCCCATTCAGTGCTTCTTGGACAGAATCTTCTCATCTGAGCTTTGACACCCCATAGTCCTGCCCTCAGGTAGTTTTCGTCACACCAGTGGTTCCCACAACTGACCATGGCTGGTGATGTGCTTCATCACAGCTGGACTCATGGTGTTCCTTTTAGCTCATGTTTTGTTTTGTTTAGGAAATTAGATTTTAGGAAATTTAGATTTAGAACAAGAGCCACAATGAGACCCCCAACTTCAGGAGCGCTGTCATTTTGTTTGTATTTGGTGTGTACAAAGTACCTTCAGTTTATTTGCACAAAGTAATTAAAACAATCTAAAAAGGTTTAATTCAAACAGCTGGAGAAAGCTCTGCTGGTTGTGATACGACATGTAACTGCATCTTATCAGTCTTTACCTTCACAAATCCCTAATGCAAACGGAAGGCAAAAAATGTATAAAAACAGGGAGGTGTTTATATGTTCCAATGAAGTGTTTTACATTATTCCCTGGGAATGAGGGGACAGTGACTGTTGTCCATCCTCACCCAACCAAACTTTCAACCTGGTTTCCTTCGGCACCTGTGTGACCAAGTGGGGCCACATGGCCTGGCCAGGGACTGCCACACAGCCAAGAGAGGAGGCTGCCAGGCCCCAGGGTGGCCAGTGGCACCTCCAAACCTACTCCTGGGTCAGTTGCAGGATGTGTTTAGTGTCTTAACACTACTGCAGTTCCAAGGCTTCCCATTGAGGGGGTCACCAGGTCAAGGGAGGCCACCATTTCCCTGGCCTGGGGCCTGTGTGGGGAGGGCTGTGCCCAAGGTTTCCTCAGAGGTTACAGCCAAAGCATGAGAGGTATCAGCCACAAGCTGTGAAAAGGGAAATTCCCATCCAGCATAGGGAAGCCCCCTCTCCATGGCAAGGGGCTGAGGCACTGGGACAGGTTGCCCAGAATGGGATGTGAAAGCCAAGTTTAAATACCCTTGCAGATACTCAAGCTGGATGTGGCCCTTCCCTGAGCATGATCATAAACTTGGGCTCCTTCCCAAGCCACAATCAATCCTACATTATTTTTTCTGGTTTTTTTTTTTTTTTTTCACATTTAGCTGTTTGTTTTTATTTTAGTTCCCAGACTTATTTGTCTTCCTGACTTGATTTGAGGTAAGCTTCTCAGCTTTCCTCCCTCCTGTTGTCCCTCCTCAGATCCCCTCACAACAACTGTAGTCACAGTAAGGTAGAGCAGCAAAACACAGACTGACAAAGTGTTCAATCTATCCTAAACTTCCTCTCCCATTGTTCCAGGGGCCAGAGAAAACAGGCTCAAACCCCTCCTGTGTATATAACAAAAGATCAGGCAAAGAGCCTAGGTGTCTGTGCTGCAGAGCCATCCAGTCAGACCTGTGGATGAAGAAGAAATGCATCAGGGGAGACAGGAGAGCTTTTTCCCAGATGATACTGGGGAACTGGCAGTTCTGAGCACTTTGGGGAGGCTAAAGAGAAGAGCTGGGGAGTCAAACTGCTCTCAGACACTATCTGCAAAGCTACAGCCAGAGGCAACTTTCTCTGGTCACCAGGCTGCTGCATCCTGATAATACACTTCCTCTCTTATATCCCAAAGGACTTTTACTCACAGAAATACATGCTGAAAGTTTGAAGTGCTAAAGAAGACGTAATAGTTCAATCTTGAAAAACATCCCTATAAAGGGCAAAAATTTTGGGGGGGCACGGGCTTACCACATTGTTCTCTCCATCACAGAAAAGCACAGGAGCAATCCACGTGGTTTCATGCAAAGATTAAAATACTTCATGGACTTTTGAAGAGAAAGACAGAAGGAATTTTATAATTATTAACCATTTGATTATTGTCACTTTATGGGTTTTGGTCTAACATTAAACATGAAAGATTAAAAGAAAGAACTTGAATGTCACACACTGTCAGTATCTTCACTGGTGCCGCACAAAAAGATGGGAAACATACTGACAGTTGTTAATCAATTGGCAGTTATCAACAGTTTCCATGATTTTCATCGTCACAGAGAGATACTGTTTTATTGCATATTAGTACCTTTTCTGAAGTGATGTAAATAAAACCTCACAGCAATACAGCTATTCATCCAGGAAACACAGAACCAGATGGGGGAAATTCCCTTCTGTAATTTCCAAAGGTTTAGGACTCCTTTGATAAATCAAAGGGCATGGGAAGGCAGTAGCTGAAAGGAGCATGGCTAAATACGGGGATTTAATCATTGCATAATCTCTGATGAGTAAATGCATAATAAATCCAAGCACAAAAGTTCCAGAGGTAGCTTGCTCAATGTCTCTGGAGCTTTAGAGGTTGTGACGCAATCCAGTCATTTCAGGCAGTTCAGTGCTTGCATGACTAGCAAAAATTGTTATCTGAGGAAGAAGCAAATTTTCATTAATTATACGTTGGACTTCATAAATTACAGATCTAGCAATACCATTGAGTGACATTACTTTGATGCAATTACGGACGTGTGCCTGTTGGGAGAAATGAACTTCCCATCTATCGAAAGTGCAGATTATGAGGAGACCTGGTGCACCTGCCATGGGCACCCTGGAAGCCATCCCAGCACTGCTGATTGCTTCCTGCTACCTGCATATAGCAGCAAAATATCTACTGTTCTGAGGTCAGATTTCTCTCTGCAAACTTAAATATACTCTATCTACAGTCCCTTGGGGTAGCCAACCACCTTTCCCAGAAATGGACCTCTCAAATGTGATGGCAAAGCCTATAATTGGAAAGAAGAATGAAAAAATAGTCTTCAATGGATTTGTGTGCCAGGGTTTTGGTAGTGGGTAGGCACCAGTTGAGGATTCTCTGCCAAAATCTTCTCCCATGTCTGGCAGAGCCAATGCCAGCTGGCTCTGAGGAAGGACTCAGTGGACAAGGCTGAGCCCATCACTGGCAGTGGTATCATCTCTGGGGTAATGTATTTAGGAAGGGGGGAAAAAACCCTGTGCAACTGCAGCCAGAGAGAAGGATGAGTATATGGAGGATGGGTATATGAAACCACTTTGCAGACCCCAAGGTCAGTGCAGAAGGAGGGGCAGGACCTGCTCCAGGTGGCAGAGCAGAGATTCCCCTGCAGCCCAAAGTGCAGCCCGTGGTGAGGCAGCTGTGGCCCTGCAGCCCCTCCAGGAGCAGAGATCCACCTGCAGCCCCTGCGGGAGCAGAGATCCACCTGCAGCCCCTGCGGGAGCAGAGATCCACCTGCAGCCCCTGCAGGAGCAGAGATCCACCTGCAGCCCCTGCAGGAGCAGAGATCCACCTGCAGCACCTGCAGGACCCCAGGTCAGAGCAGGTGGATGCCCAGGGAAGCTGTGACCCCTTGGGAAGCCCACACTGCAGCAGGATCCTGGCAGGACCTATGGCCCCATGGCCCCATGGCCCATGCTGGAGGAGTGAGATAGTGTGAGGAGCTCTCTCCCTAATGAGGAAGGAGCAGCAGAGGTTACATGTGATGAACTGACCCAAACCTCCATTTTCATACCCCTAAACTGCTGGGGAAGGAGGTACAGAAAATCAGGAGAAAAGTTAAGCCCAGGAAGAAGGAAGGTGTGGGGAGAAGGTGTTTTAAGATTTGAAATTACCTGTCATTATCTTGCCTTGATTTGATTGCTAAAATTTTAATGAATTTCCTCAAGTTTAATCTGTTTTGCCTGTGTTGGCAATTGGTGAGTAATCTCTCCATGTGCTTATTTTGATCTCTGAGCCTTTCCTTATTCAGCTGTCCTCTGCCCAGCTGAGGAGTGGAGCGATAGAGCAGCTTTGATGGGCACCTGGCATCCAGCCAGAGTCAACACATCATGTAGTAAAAAGAGGAAATTTTTTTAAAAGTTAAAAGCTGTCTGCCAAGCTGGGCTCTAAGTTCCATTAACATTGCTTTGTTACAGCCCTATTTCTCTTCCAGTTTAAATTAGTTTTTGCCTTTAGGCATAGTAAACACAACAGCAGAAACATTTTTACTAAAACATGTCTGATCCTTAAAGTAGTCCAGAAGTGTGGATTTCTGAATAACTTCTACAAAGGTGGGAGGAAAGTAAGGAATCACTTGAAAGGATTTTACACTATCTCCTGCAAGGGATTGAGACCACCAAGTGTCATTTGCAAACAAAAAGAAACCTGATTTAAAAAGTAGCAATGTGATTAATTAATGTGATTAATTAATGTGATTAATTAATGTAATGCAAGACTGTTAAACACATGCTAGACACAGATGTGTTTAACATCCCAAAATCTTCACCAAGAAAAGCTATCAGCAACTTTTCAGCACTAGAGTGATCATACATCCGCACTGAAACTGAGCCTGGTTCTCATCACTTCTACACAAGTCAGTGCTTCCCCACTTCTCCCCACTTCTTCCCAATTCTCAGCCTGGTTGGGCTGAGAATTTCCCCAAGATGCATAGATCCCAAAGAAGATTTGGAAAAGGAAAATTGCTGCAGCCAAAATCCACAGCCTGAACATGAAAATGCCTTCCAATACTAAAAATTGAGGGCATGCACTTTAAAAATACTTAATTCAGAAAGACGAGAAAAAGATACTATGCCTTGGCAATTATGAAAGAGGAATATGTGACATTTTCTGAATCTTGAAAATAAAAGACAAGACTAGAAGTAGGGGGGGAAAAAGCCTGTGACTTAAAATTTTCATTAAAATGTAGTTTTATGTTGGCTGAAACTGTTCATTAATTCAATTGAAACATGGTTTTGTATAAAATTAGAAGAGAACTATTTAGAAAATGGGAAGCTGCTTTTTTGTGCTTCCTCAAGAAGACCTAAAAAAAAATAATCCAAATCTTATAAAGAAAAGAGAAAAAAATAATTGAATAACATGAAGTCCTCAATTTTAAGTTGTCCAAGAGAACTCATGAAGGTTTTACTAAGTCATACTTGACATACAGAACATGTGGTTACTTCGACTACTTAGTACATTATTTAACACAGCCAGCATTTGAAATTTGTATTTGGCTTCAGGCATATAACTGGAAGACCAGCTTAAAAATACCAGCAATACCTGCTTATTTGGGATTGCCAAACCAAAACCAATCAAGGTTGTTTAATTAGCTGTTAGTTAAAGATGTGGAGTGGCTGTGTCACAAAACCTGGCAGAGCAGCTGTGGACACAGGGCCTCTCAAGGCAAGTCCTGCAATCACTGCAGCTTTTCAGCACTACATGGTTACGTTATAGGGACTTTCCTGTGAGGAGCTTTAAACCACAATTGCCCAAACCAGCTGCCTTGGACTTTCCTCTTTCCAAGAGGCCTGCTGTTTTCCCAAGGAAACCACACCACCACACCCGTTCCATCCTGACTCTTACAGGTTCTTTTGCATAACACAGCTAAGATCACTGACTCTCTTACCCTCTTACAGCCCTGGTCTGGACCTTGGTTATCACCTCTTGATTTCTGCAAGAGGCATTTGGAGGCCCTAGAAAGGGCAGCCTTGCCCTAGCTCCTGTTAAGGAAGCCATCTGCCAGAGTAATTTTTCCTCTCTTTCTGCAGGGTTCCCTTGGCTGCTTCAAGCATTCTCTTGCTTGTCCCCATTTTCAGAGTTTTTCTTGTTTATTGCTAGCCCAGACAACTCCAGGAGCCCCAAAAGTGCCCTGTTGGTTGGGCCCGTGGCTAGGGCTTTGAGGAGGCTGTTTCCAACCACTCAAGCCTGCTCACAGCCATCAGGGGCTCCTGTAAACAAGGCAATAACCAGAGACAGAAAAACTGTTTTAAGCCAGAAAAGATGTTTTGTCAAGCAATCTGGGCTTGACAGAAATCTGCTATTCCAAAGTGACCTGTGTTTTACAAGAACATGTCCTCAAGTAAGTAGGCTCAGCCTTCCTCAGATCAAAGCCTGGTCCTTTTTCTATTTGTGTTTGTACCCAACCTAGGACATCGAGGAATGTGGGAACCAGGGCCAGAGCTCCAGGGTACAACACATACACTGGAACTGCTCTACCTTTGAAAGAACTCACAGAGAGCTGAAGGCACATGGAGAAAAACTTGGACCACATAAAAAATATTCTTCATTAAAGGGATAAAATTTAACACACTGCTGATGGAAGAAACCAAACAAACAAACAAAAACAAACCCCCTAAAGACTTTAATAACTCTATGATCAGAACTCTTGGGAGCTGGCAAGAAATCAAGGTATTAGAAGAAGTCAGGACATTTTAAGTGCAAGAATTCTTACATTTAAGCAAACACTAGCAGCATAATAGATTTATTTTAAGTCATTTCCAGTTGTCATTGGAGGTTTAGCATTAAATGAAACAGCCAGGTTGTTATGAGTACTTGTGAAAATGTGACAAATGCTCTTCCAGCAGGACTTTACACTACTTGGGCTGTTGCAATGATTCAAAGTCTCCCATGGTCTCTGTAATGAGATGCACCTTGAGGATAAAAAATATAGAGAGGACGTGCTTGGCTGAAACCTCTTACACACACACAGGTTGTGCAAATGTAAATTTGCCTCTCTGAAATGAGATGTCTATCTGTGACAACAGGACAATATGTGCCACTAGTAGGAGGCCTATGGAATAAGTCTGCAGGGAAACACGCCCTGGAAAGTGATCTTTCAACATGGAAAGTGCTGTAGAAATCCCTTCAGGTTTTTCCTCTCATTTCTCTTTGGCAAACCACAGTAAGTGAGCATTAGTCACTACAAGTATTAACCAATTCTAATGACATTCATATCACTTCCTTTTTGTTAATTAACTTGGGATTTTAAAAGTATGCAATCCAAGAAAGACTAAAGCACAGGTATTGATGTGGATTGTATGGCATTATTACAAAAACTGCAAATAAGATGTTAAAGTCACCAGGCCAAATCATCCAGTAGCAAACTTTGAGAGAGGGGAGGTTTTTTTGGTGCTGAGTTAAGCATCCTACATACATCTATTTCTAACTGTAGTTAGAAATTCTAAAGGTGAAGCTTAATAGAGTCTTTTATATTCTTCCTCATCTCCTAAAAGCAATGCTTTTTTGCTCATTTTTTTGTTAGCATGTGCCACATTTTTTCTCACCAGAGTCATCTTTCCCCACTTCATTGAGAAACAAGAAAACTGCTGTTCTTCCTTTAAACACTGATGGCTTCTATGCTGTTAGAAGAGCTGGCAGACAGTGTAGGGGACAGAGGGACATCAGAGCCCAGTGCACCCAGCCACAGTCAGCACTTACACAAAACTCAGCTGCAAACATACAGCAGTGACCTCATAAGATTTTATTAGGAAGGTAAATCCTCCGAGAATTCCACTGACCAAGGAATAGTTCCTGACCTCCTGATCAGGAAGAAAAATATAAGGAAAACTAAAGGACCTACTTAAGGTGTAACCTGTTTGTCTGTAAGTCTTTCTGTTCTGCTGCTGTGTTACTGAATGCAACAGGAAGATTTTCTCCACCTTCCAGCACCTCACCATTTCACACCCTTCAGGTGGGAGAGCAGTGTGCTTTGTGCCAGCAAGAGTGAGAAAGCAAAAGCTTGTTCAACCCACCCAGTCCTCAGACAACCAAATCCAGTCCTTAGGCAGTGGGAAACACCTTTATTTGGAAGTCTCCCAAGGTCTCCGAGAGATTTTTGCAAGAGGCACAGAGCAAATCAGAGAGCTGCAATGCACATTACTGCCATGCAAGTAAGGATGCCTGTACAGCCTTGGCAGTGCTTCCAAAGGGACACCCACTGTAATTAGATGTTCTTTGCCCAGCCTCTCACAACTACATCAATGACCTATCACCTACAGTGAATTCAGCAACTAACTTGTAACCAAAAGGAGACAAACTAGCCAGTGACTTATATTGCAGGGAGGTAATGCAACTTAACTTTCCCTGGCCAATAAGAGGAGATTAAGAGTGTAAATCACTCCCTTCAAACCAGCACTTCCCCAGACTTCATTGTATACAAAAGGGAATGAAGCATGGCTCTGCAGGCCAGAGTGGGTTCAACCAATCTTTATAAACTCATCACAGGACTTCTATGTGCTCCATACCGTGTTGGTAGCACATGATAACAAGAGGTCCAGGCCTTGTTTGTGTCCAAGTGTGCCACCACAAAAATGCTCTCTGTAAGAAAAAAAATTACTCCCCCTCAAAATGTCTCAGGGTGATGATTAATGGCACAGCTGTTTGTTCCAGCTCCTGCACTGCTGCCAGCAGCCACTGCCCAGCATGGTGCTAGTGACAATGGGCACTCCAGTGACAAGAGTTAAGAAGCGTGCATAGACAAAAAGGGTGAGCATTATCCTTAGGTAAGGTACAGCGTAGTCAAAAATAGCCTTACAGCATTACTTTTTAGTAAGGAAACAGCTGTAAGTGTACATTTAAACCAAGTACCTGAAATGTTAGTTTTGTTGACTGTATTTCCTAACCTACCCCTTGGAGTAATGCCCTTAGTACCTTCTAGCTAAATATCCCAAACCAAACTTTGTATGTTCATTTTTGTGTCTCAGATGAAAAGCACCTGAGCCCAGGTTGTGACTGTATTGCTACCTTAGCAACCCAGGGCAAGATTCAGCTGAGAAGGAAGTTATGGAAACCCTCACCCACACACCGTGGGATTGAGGGCCAGACTGCAGAGAGCAGCTCATTCCCAATGTGAGCACGCACTACATGAGAAAAGATAAAGATCAGCTCATCCATAAGTCAGAAAGTGAAATTGTCCTCTGAATACTCCTGGGTCTAAGAAATCTGACAAAAATACACTTTAATCTTTATAACTGCCATTGGAACCTTTCTGTGCATAGGCTGGATTTGGGCACAAATGGAGAAAAATCATCAGCATTAACCACAGAATTTTTTTTTTTTTTTTTTTT
>WEIU01015186.1:473216-534144 GCA_013389925.1 Aegithalos caudatus
TTTTTTTTTTTTTTTTTTTGCTATCACTTTCTTTAGAGAACAAAATACTTCAGTTTGATTTGAAAAAGTGTCTTTGTCTGAGTTGGGAAGATGTCAAGAAACAGATGTGATTTGTGAGCTGAAAGACAGTGCCCAATCAGACAGAGAGACACCTCTCTGCCAACGTGAATCTTTCAGCCTCGGTGCCATCCTGTGAAGCACCAGAGATGGTATCAGGATTGAGTCCAAGGGGCAGCAGAGGCAGGAGACAGTATCAGGATGACAAAGGTTTGCAGTCTTGTTTTTTTACTGCCTTCCTTCCCCTCTCAGAGTTTTCCTATCTCCTTGATTCATTAGAGACAATATTAAATTAACTTTTCAGGATACACTCCTACCATAAAACTCACCTTTCTTCCACTCTTACAGATTTTCCTTTTCCCAGCTGAACAGAATGTTAGTGGATGTTAGCTAGAAACAGATCCCCCAGCCCACCCTCCAAACAGAATAACACTTCTGCATCTGACTACACTTCATGAAAAGAGTGTAGTTCCCTTCAAACTCAGGAGCCAAAGCCTGCAGGCAGCTGATGGCACAGGGCTCAAGTTGACCAAAAACTTTCATAAGCTCATCACAGTTTTACAGACTTCATTTGGCATTCAGACGTGAATCAGTGAAAAAGCATGAAATTTTAACTATAAACAAGATGGATTGAAGACTATGGGAAAGAGATAAAAAAAGGTTAAAAGAGGATCTGAAAGCAGAGAAAGCAAACATCAATGCCTGGAAGTTACTTAAATCATTCTTTCTCATTATTGCATTACAGGAAAAACAGAATTTTGCAGTTTTTCTCAGTGTCAAGAAATTTGAGTTGGATCTTCAGTAAGTTAACCCCAAGTAACACTGTTTCTCTTAAGAGTTCTGTGAATTTTAGCAAGAGTTTGTGAGAATAAAACCAAATGCAGATATACTCAGTGTTCTCTCTGAGGTGCTATCACCTCCTATAACTACAGGGTCAACAGAACAGGCAGAACCAAGATAGATCTGGGATCAGTGTCAGATGGGATCAGTGACCCATGGCAGGGAAAGGGCCCAAAGGAATAATTACCTTCCTTTCATGTGTTAGTTTCACATAAGTTACAGAAGCTGCCAGCATTCGAGGAGTGTCTGGATGATGCACCATGAATCACAGGGTTCAGTCTGAGATACTCCTGTGAGGGGCAGGGAGTGGGGCATGATGTTCCCTATGTCCCTCCCACCTCCAATGCTCTGTGATTCCAGAAGTGCACAGCATGTCCCAGGCAGGGGGAGGTGGTTTCATGGACAAAGGCCAACAAACAAGTTATAAAGGCAAGAGGCAGGGATGGCTCCTCTAACATCATTAATCCTGTAATATTGACTGTTGAGGGGCAGAAGGCAAAGGCTGCAAAAGCTGCCCAAGAGTGAAGGCAAAGGTGGCTGACCTGAGACATTCCTCTGACCCAGCAAGGAATGTCATACTTTTTTCATATTCATGTACATGTCCATAAAGTTACTGTTTCATTTTACTGAGTATGAACCAAGATGCTGCCTTCCTTTGGTTAGACAATTCATTGTTATTTAAAAATAATTACAAATTTTCCTATTGTATTGGTCATATTCCTAAATAACTATTACATCCCTCATTCCAGACCTACATGCTGTGGGACCAGGGTGGGAGTGGATCTAGATTTGTGTACATACTTTTTGTGAAAATCTGTACATTTCACAGAGTATACTATGCTGTTGTGAGTCCCACAGAATCTTCTGAAGCTGGCTATAGGGCAGCTATGCCCATCTTCAGCAGCACTGTGAGAACATGTATAAGCAAAAGATCTGACAAATTTGCCAGCAAATAAGTCAAGAGGAAGCAGAGCAGGGTGTTTTACTTTTTACCTTTTAAATTTTTCAGAATAGTTTGAAACCCCATGTGAGCGGTGTGGATACATTCCAATCTTGCAGCAGTGGTATTGGCTTGCCCTCACCTCTGTAACCACCCACACAATACTGCTCCCTCTTTAATATAGGCCAGTTTGAGGCACTGATGGCTCCCAAGCCACATATCCTGTCAAACAGATCCAGAATTCTTTGGGAACAGAACTACCTCTATTGATTTTGTTCTAGTCAGGCACTGAACTGTAGTTTGGGTCTTGATTCACCACTGCCTTGGTGCCCCAAGACAGGCCAAGATTATCTGGCTGTTCCTTTAAGGGTGCTGAAAGAAAGCCAGCTGGAGGCCATTCCAAAGGAAGTGTCAGAGCAAGCTGTAATAGCAGAAGAACAGGAAAAGAACAAATCCCAAACAGAGTCCAGTAGCTGCAATACACACAGGACAACCAGAAGTAAGACTGGGAATACTAAAAGGAGGCTTTTCCCTTGGAAGTAAGAAAGGAAGAGCTCCAGCACAGAAGGTATGATTTTTATGGAGGTATGAACTTTAGAAATATGAAATCCTGCAATGACAAGGGAAAGCGGGAGGAAAGAATGGAGCAATCCAATGGGGAACTGGGGAGCTGTGTTAGGCTGTGTGTAGAAGAGCTGGCAGCTCTGACACCAAGAATTTCTGAAGGAAAAAAGAAACAGAGGATTGTTTTGCTGCAGAACAACACCAAGGCATCCTAAAATCTCTTCAAAAGTGAAAAAACCCCCTAGATTTGTAAAAGACGAATTGACCACATGGGATGACTGAACGGGGAACAAATTGGATCCTTCCCCCTCAAGCAGCAAGGCAGAGCTCTGGTTGTCAGAGGTTTGTGGTTGTGAATGCAGAAAAGAGGGCTTGTACAGCACCTGCAGAGCTGGAGGAGATCACCGCTGGCCAGGGGCTGGGGTGTGAGTGGAACACAGACCCCAGGGCAGGTGGGGTGACACCACCTCCCACTCCCCAAGGGCAGAGTGGGCTTCCCCTGAGAGCCCTCAGCCCAGTGTCCTTCCCAGCTCAGCACAGTTCCTTGTATCGAGTAGGAATCTTCTCACCTGACTTTACCTACCAGCCTAACACTGGCACCTCAAAGAGTAAAAAGTGCAGATTAGAGGTACAAATCTAGCCCAAAACCATAAACAATGCAAGTGCTGGCACTGTAGGGATGCAGTGGCCAGGGCACACCTGAAGTTCTGCTGTGTACAGCTGAAACCACGAATTCCTGCACAGGATAGCAGAGCCCTGCCACCCATGGGCAGCATCCGAGGGGCAGCACAAGCACTCTGCGAGCCCTGCAGAGGCAGCAGCTTTCCCCACTCACCTCCCAGGGTGATGTGAATGACATTTTGACCTTTTGGGACATTTGTCAGGCTACATGAGACTTGCTGCCCTTGTGTCACACAGCCTGCTGGGGGGGTGAGCAAACAGGGTAAGACCTGAGACAGACCAGAGCAGAGAATCTAGGCTGGGAAGGGAAAAATATGCCCTGGCTATGTCCCAAAGCTGACTTGTACAAATGTTTCTCCTTGCAGTGCTAGAGATGCTGTCCACCTCACTCTTCTCGATGCCTTTCTCAGAATCACACGAAGCATTCCCATGGCACCGGGGTGCTGTATGTCTTTAATGATTACACGTGAGAGGAGAGCCAGGGGATGTTTTGGTGACTCAGTGAGCACGATCCTGGGCAGGGTCCAAACTGGTCCTGCCCAAGCCGCGTTTGCAGCAGGGTGGTGTTACAGCAGCCGGGGAGGGAGGAGGGACAGAAATGCTTCCTTCCTGGAGCCCTCCCGAGCTCGTTTTGCCTTGCTGGGGTCACCTTGCCATCTAGTGGTTCACACTGCCGAGCTGATGAGCTGGGCTCGTTTCCGCTGGAAATCCTGTAATGCCCCTGCTTTGTTACGCCGCAAAGGAAATAATTCAAATTCCTTTTGATCTGCACCTGTTTCTTAGTGCGTCAGGCTGTCAGTAAAATGTGCTGTCATAGCATGAAGTTAGAAAAGAAAGGAAGATGAATAATGCCTACTACCTTATACATATCACATCCTCTAGAAAAGGATCCTCTGCCCATCCAACCTGGAGTGATGTACTCATCAGGACATGACTGGTTAGGGCTGAAGAGACTTTCTTTCAGCTTTTACAAAAAAAGTTCGTGAAAAAACACTACTTCATTTTAAAGATTTTTAAAAGATTCTTTTTTTTTGCCTAAAAAGGGAAAGAGTTATGAGGAGGGAAGTAGAAAAGCAAAAGAAAAGTCAAAAGCAATGTGGTAGAAATCCCATTTGCTAATATGCAAACGCCAAAAGATAAACTGCACACATTAAGATTCTTGACATTGCCTATATTCACAAGAATACAGATGTTAACTTACTGCCTATTTCCTTTGCATGTCCCCATTACACCCATTTTGACTTCTGTTTGGGCTCTGTCCAGCAGAGTTGCAAATTTTAATTTATTCCATCACCTCACCTATTGACAAGAATGAAAATATCTGCTTCATTTCATTTTGGCATCGACTGTTAACCTTCTGTGACCACTTCTATCAATGGAAAATATAATGTCTGTATCCAAAATGGACTTCCCATACAGATAATTCCAGATGAGAGTCTGGCTTGACATCCTTTCTGTGTTTATTAGCAGCTCCCATCTGCTAGGCTCGAATTATCCTTGTCATTCAAAAAGGTGCTTGGCTGTGATCAGTCAGGGTGTCAAGGGAAATCTCAGTGCTCAGCTATCTTCAACCACTTCTATCTAGAAAAGCTTTTCCTGTATTTATCTTGGTCAGTGCAGATGGAATGACAGGGTAGTTTGTCTCCCAGTTAAGGATCTTCCAATTCATTTTTTATGCACTTGCTACAAAGAGAGCATCAGACAAATGTAAGGAATAGCCACTTATTTTAACATTATAAATAAAAATGATTTTGAACTGTCAACCTCTAAAGAGCGCTCCTTGGCATTAGAAACCACAAAATAAAAATGAATTACAAAATCTCTTTGCACTTGCATGGGCAGTATCATTATTCTAACAACCTTTCTCCTCAGGTTTGCTGTAGAGGCCATGGGCTGCTGGAAGCAAGAGATAACCAACACCTGGGCTTTTCCCACCCTGATCCTCTGCCTCTATGGATTCTTCTACATGATGAAACCATCAGAACCTTTCCTAACACCCTATCTAACAGGACCAGATAAAAACCTGACCATAAATGAGGTGTGATTTTATTCTGTGATTTCTTTCAACTGAAGTAGTGAAAATAGAAAGTGAAAACACTGCTTAAAGTTTTTTAAAAAGATTAAAAGAAAAAAAAAGCACAACTTTAACCAGCTCTGGCAGGTTACAATTTGCAGAGACCGCATAAATAAAAGATCCATTTAATGGATCCAAGATCCATTTGCCTGTCCAACAGTCCCACGCTGATTCAATGTGGTTATATATTTTATGAATTCCTTCAGAGAAAAAACTTTGCTCTACAACGCCATTTAAAATACATGAACTTCCTTTCCTCAACAATAAAACCACTGACATTTCTTCTTCTGTTGTAGGTTACCAACCAGATTCTGCCAGTCTGGACATACTCCTACCTTGCTCTCCTGTTCCCAGTGTTCCTGCTGACAGACTACGTGCGCTACAAGCCCGTGCTCCTCCTGCAGGGCATCAGCCTCGTGGTCACCTGGCTCCTGCTGCTCTTTGCACACGGAGTGGTGGCCATGCAGGTGATGCAGTTCTTCTATGGCATGGTCACAGCCACCGAGGTGGCCTATTACGCCTACATCTACAGCGTGGTCAGCACCCAGCACTACCAGAGGGTCACCAGCTACTGCAGGAGCATCACTCTGGTGGCAGCCACCGTGGGCGCCGTGCTGGGACAGCTGCTGGTGTCCTTAGCCCACGTCTCCTACTTCTGCCTCAACGCCATCACCTTGGCTTCGGTGTCCCTGGCATTCCTGTGCGCCTTCTTCCTGCCCACGCCCCAGAGGAGCATGTTCTTCCACAGGAAAGACGCCCCTGAGGCTCTGCCAGGGCCCCAGAAAGGGCTGCCTGCAGGTGGCCATAGGCCCTGGAGCCGCCAAGAGGAAAGGAGCCCCGAGGCTGCTGCCAGGGGCCCGAGCGCGCAGCCCCCGGCCGGGAATGCCGGGCCCCGCAGGCACGGGCTGGGTGTGCTGCTGCAGCTGGGCAGGGACCTCAGGGGCTGCTACGGCTCCCGCAAACTCCTCTGCTGGTCCCTGTGGTGGGCCCTGGCCACGGCCGGCTTCAACCAGGTGCTGAATTATGTCCAGGTGCTCTGGGACTTCCGAGCCCCCTCCCACAGCTCCGCCGTGTACAACGGGGCTGTCGAGGCAATAGCAACTTTCCTGAGTAAGTCAATGTTTAAACATTGATCACAATGACAGCCTCTGAAGTTTCACTTTAGTAAACTTTCAAAGGCCATTCTGTTGCAGGCGCTCCGGGGAGCCAGTGCACAGCCTGTGCGTTCCAGACTTAGGTCTTTGATGTACAATAGTTCAAATGTGAGTTATGTTGGTTTTTCTTCAGTACCAGACAAATAACTGTATATTGCCAGTATGCAGAAAGTGTGCAAGTCATACAGACATTGCATCTAGCTGGTAAATCCATTCAGAAGCACCCATTTCTTTGGATGAGACTACTGGGTGGTTTTTTTTCCCCAGAACAAGTATTGCACTGTTCCCATAACAATGCTGTCAGCTTACACAGATGAGAAAACTTTTCCATAAAAATTTTACACAAAAAGAACATAACTCTCTCATTAAGATTTTTTTTCAAGTGAAATACCCTTGTGCAACCAGACAAAAAGAAAAATTTTAGTCATTGCAAGATACAAAGATTTTCAGGGAAAAAAAGACATTACAAATCCTTATGGCGCTCATGTGAAACCATTGCATTTTGTACCAGGAGCAGATGCTCGCACCACACAAGCCAAGTGAGGTTATCAAAAGTAACATCAGAGGATATCTGCCTTGGCTCACATTTTGCTGTTGTAAAGAACTTGCACAAGACATGGGGGTGTGTTCTACCAGGAAAAATAAATATGTGTGCACCACACCTGCTCATTCACGTCACCCTTACAGTTATTAAGGAGAAACAGATACTACTCTTGTAGGCAGCTAAATAGACCAAGTGAATAATGAACTAGAAGCCCTTGTGTAGTATCTACTTCTTGATGAATTTCTCTCGCTCATGGACTTGCCTATCTCCCTGTGTGTAAGTATAGAAGTTTTTCAATTGTCTGGGACCCCTAAGATGGGCAGTCAGGTGGCTTAACTTTGCAACAGATATATCTTCTAGGAGGCCCACAAGAAGCACACCTATCCTTTCTCGTTCCTTGGGTATAATTCCTTGGTGCCTCAAAACTCTATTTTTCTTGACAATTTACCCCCTCTATGAGGTGCACAGAGCTAAACTGTTACAATAGAATGTTTACTAGCCTAGGTGTGCAGTGAGCTAGGAGAAGATGGAAGAATTTCCTTCTTGAACTCCAAACCATGTTCCTAATTCTCTCCCCAGAGATACATGCTGTGTACAGACACCTAAATAATGAATCCTTCTACATTACAGTTTATCCTGTGAAGTGGAATAAAACACGAAGAAAGGAATGGCAGAGACTTGATATATGCAGCTGTCTTAAAATGACCAGTCATCTGCACAGCTGCAGAAGTCATCAGAAATGCTTTCAAACTTCAGACTACTCTGCTTCATTATTCAGCATTGCCTTTTGGCACGTGGGTGTGGCATGACATGGTCATACAGGCTGTGGAACAGATACAATATTTACACGTATTTTTTCTCCTTTTCTAGGCTCAGTAACATCTTTCCTAGTACAATATATGAAAATTAACTGGGACCATTTTGGAGAACTGGCTTTAGGGATCTTCTCTGCAATAGATGCCGGTTGTCTGTTTCTCATGCACTTCTTGACCAACATCTGGGCATGTTATGCTGGATATCTCATTTTCAAGGCATGCTATGTGCTTCTCCTGACAATAGCAACGTAAGTCCAAAACATCACAATGCTGCCATCATGCACAGAATACTGACCCTACTCTGAGTTTGCTTTTGGCATCCTTTTCCTCAGAAGTAGCTGACCTAATGCTAGACGTAACTGTTTAGGTAAGGACAAGGACACTTAAATGTTTAGTTATATTGTTTTCATTCTTCCAAACAACCAGGAAAGAAAAATTATCAAAAGGATATCAATCATTTAACTAAGCAGAAATTAAACAAGGTACAAGGTAACTTAATTAGTAACGGCGAGGGTAACAGGAAAATGTAGAAGCCATTTTCCTCCTTCCTGGCATGAAAGATGCAAAGTGAACAATAGGGACAAGCATAACTTGACAGCCATCCTTTTGGATCACCATATGCATAGACCCCCTACTGATAAACCTTTTAGCATGCCATGAATTGCATGAATGCAGGAAAAGACTCCACATAAAATGTTCCCCAACATAATTTTATGCATGTAATCATTAACAATAATAAGATGTAAAGAAGGAATAAAAGGGAACATCAGAAATATAAACTCAGATGAGATTTAATAGGAGATCTCAAGCTATTCTGTTGTCAGAAATATAAGTATATAAATAATATTAATAACAAATATTTTATCCTGCATAATAAATATGTTATTGCTCCAGTCATTTTCTTGCTTAGAATGTCTTTAGACATACTACACTATATTATTAATAAAAATACTGGATGCATTTTGCAAAATTAATAAGATACCATTTTAAAAAATTGCTAACATAATGCATGGCAAGGTTATGCCTGTTTTGAAGGAAGCCAAGTGAGCTCTTAATTGTCATTTTTGTAGATTGTTACTACATTATAACAAATTACACCTGAACTATTTCAATATATTCTAAAAAAAAAAAACTCCAATAAATTAAAATCTTGCAAAAAACTCCCAAGCTAAAATCATTGAAAATGAGTCCTGAAGGAATAACACCGTTCTGTTTGTATAGAAACTTTGCAGGTATGTACCTCAAGGAAATATGTTCTGATTATCGTAAAAAAAAAATGCAAGGAAAAATATACAGGCTCTTGACAGAAATAAGTAGCATGTTAGGTCTACTGTCAAATCACAAAGCAAAACGTGACTCATCACCACAGAAAGCTGGGTTAAAAGATACCCACAGGGCCCTCCAAGCCAGGGTAGAACTGCTGCCAGTGCCAGAGCAGCTCACAGCTTTGCCTTGCCAGGTCTCTGAAAGCTTCCAGCCATGGACTCTTTACAGCCTGTCTGGCACAGTCTGTGCAGGCAGAGGAGGAACAAAGGGGAAGGGTACAGAGAACTGACATTCTACCTGATCATCTGAAAGCAGGGGTTAGAAAAACAGCCCATGCGGTTCAAAAAAAACCATTAAAATACACCATGGTACCCCAGATTTCTTTTTTTTTTAGAGAAAGCAAAGAAACAAACAAACAAATGAAGCACCATTTCCTCTGTCCTGATGCACCACCTCCATGAATCATTTTCTCTTTATGGACTGTTAGACAGCAATAGCTTTCCCAGTGGGAAGAAGTGACTGACCTGCCAGTTTCTTGTTAGGTTCCAGATCGCCGTCAATCTGAGCATGGAGCGCTATGCCCTGATGTTTGGATTCAACAACTTCATTGCCCTGCTGATTCAGACCATCCTCACAATAGTTGTTGTAGATTCGAGAGGCCTGGGACTGGATATAGTGACTCAAGTAAGTGCAGTTACCTTACTTCCTATTTACTGCTCAGCCAAGTCATCTTCGTGTCCTATGTCAAAGGACAACTTAATTATCTTTTTTCTATAGAAATTCAGACATCTTGTTCTTCCCTTGTCCTTTTCCATCATCATTCATCATTATTTGTTTTCATTTTTCCCTTTTGCCTTTTAATGCATTTAGCAATCCAGATGCTGGTCTGTGACTTTTTAAAGGGAGATACACCAGAACATAATTAACCAGGCCCTGCTATCTGACCAGTTTTAGTAGTTAATAGGACACTGAACAACATCTTCTCTTCCCAAAAGCTCCAACAGGTTTTGTCAGATGCAGAATGGGAGTTCAGGACTATGAGGCATAATCTGGATTATTTGAGTTATTTCAGCTCAAGTAACTTCTAATTTCAGCTCAGGAGCAAACCTGCTCTGTATCTCAACATGATAGAATCTTCTGCCCATAGCTTGGGCACTGCATTTGGGGCAGGATATCTTATCTCACCACAGTGTCCCTAACTTCAGTCAACCCAACGTCACTCATGTTGAAGTCAGCTGAAACCTATTGACTTCTGCATTTTCTCAAATGGACTCTCAGCTGGGGCAGCTTTCTATTCTAATGGATCTGAAGACTAAAGCTATTCACACTCTGCAGAGAGGGCAAAAGTGACTTTGAAAGGGTAAAGATTGAATCAAATATTAAATCTTTAAAATTAAGGACAGGAATATGTAGGACTTCATAAATAGCCTTGCCACTGTTGTTGGAAATGCTGATATAAAATCACACTGCATTTTCTGAAGCCATTCTGGTGACAGTTATTGAAATGTGCAAGAGCAAAACAAGGATGAACTCAGGCTCTTCACAGATTATTCATGACGATGTGGGTAATGAAGCTACTTCTACATTTTGCACTAATAGAAAAATAATCCTGTTCTTATCCCTCTCCCCATCTGACATTTATTAAGAGGCATAAGGAATGGAAGAAAGGGGCAGTTCTTCATTTCACAGTTATCTGCTCTATGCTTGAAAAGCTGAGATTTTGCTTAATCACAAAGCAAAAACTCAAATATAGAGAAAATGCCAGAACACAAGTAAAGAAAATCAGAGTGACTGTCATCTTCAGAAGAAGCAGCATTTCTCTAATGTGTTTTTCATTAACTGTTCTGCCTTTTTCTCCTCCTCTCCCAGTTTTTAATCTATGGCAGCTACTTCGTAGTCATACATGGGATTTTCATGATCAGAAGCATTTGTGTGCTGGTTTCATGCAAATGCCAAAGGAAAATAACAAGATCTTTCACAGAGCAGCTGAACCAGGCGGAACACCAGTTAGGAGAGCAGACTGTCACAAGCTACATGACACGGCTGTAGGAGGCAGGCAGGCTGGAGAAGGGCTTCCCCTGGGAGAAGGGCTCCCAGCAGGGAAGAAGAGCAGCATGCAGGGAACAGAAGCACAAGAAGAACCTTCAACCCAGCCCTGAAAAGCTACACTGAATCATTCCAGCACTTCAGCACAACATATGCCAGCAGAGAGCTCACCAGGATGGCACTGTGCCAAGAATAAAAGATAAGTAGCTTCAGATTCTTATTTACATGCATATAAACAGCTTAAGGGCAGTAATTTATACACAGAATGAGAGCAACCACCTTTGCATCCCCCCTTGCACAATGGCAGAGAGCAGAGTTCACCCTGCCTCGCCCATTTGTAGCTCAAATTAATATTAATGCAGTCAGTGCTGGCAAAGCCGCTTGTGTCACATTTGCTGATGCAGTGGCTGAAGGGTCTGACTCCCCTTTGCACAGCCCTTGTTCCGAACCAAGGAAGAAAAGATTATGTTTGCATCATTCTATTCTTTCATACAGGCAGATGTATGAACATGCAGATGGGGAACAGGCATCTCCAGTCTCATCCCACAGCTCTGTGCACACAGGCTGGAAAAAGCAGGGCTTGCACAACCTGTCCTGGGAGTTTCACTGCAACACTGCTACGTCACGGTTGTTGCTTGGCCCACATTTGAGAGCTACAAACACTGTACTGACTTCACAGCAACCTCTGCCAAGAAGGGAATAACTTCAGAGTCCAAACAAAATGCAAGAGCACCATTCCTTTGCTGTGCTTTCAGTAAAATCAAATTCAGGACTGACTGTCTTCATCTTTCAGCAGGAAAAGAAATAATATCAAGAGGCTTAAGTAGCACAGACTAAAACCAGATAAGGACATTGTGGAGAAATATAGCTGATTCTACACAGGAAAATTCCAGATTAACAGGAATATCCAAGAAGATTTATAACTAAAACAAACAGCTAGCATCATGCGTGCCAAGTGAGCGAGGTCCACTGCTCTTGGCCAAGAATTTGGCAGGATCAGCATCTCAGAGTTTGTCAAGAAGCTTGAAGTCCTACAGCTAATTTAGTCCAAAAGACAGTCCAGGGAAGAAAAAGGAGACTAGAAATGAGTTTGCATATTGAACCTCTAATTTATTATGAACTATATCCATATGCTGAAGTTATTTCTGTACTGCTGTTTGCTTCTAGCTTCCAATATCAACATCTAACTAATAAAAAAATTAAAAAAAATTAAAAAAAAAAAAAAGACTAAGCATTTACAGAATATTTTTCCTGTAGAGATACCAGCTATCATTTGTACAGACATACCAAGTTTTCATACCACTGCCACACACTGCAACTAGACAAGTGCCCAGAAGCAAGGGTGGGCAGGACAGAAGCAATTCATTTGAAGTCACAAGAAGAATCAGTATGATCTGACAAAATGAACCTGGCTAAATTTTAGGCTTTTTGTTTACTATTGTGCATTGTGGGGACATTCTCTGTTATAAACTGGCTCTAAGCAGAACAGTTTAACCAATGCAGTCATAAAAGTAGGAGAGGTACTTAGTCTCCAGTGAGAGTTCTTTTCTTATTGCAGAACTGAGGGCATGATGCTCCTGCCTGAAGAAACAGGGACAGGATCCAGGAGAGAAAGGACTATTTTTACTATTCTTCCTTGTGAGTAGCAATATTCTTTTGAGACATGCAGTTTAGAACTAGGTGTCAGTCCTGGACTAGAAGTTAACTAGAATTTGTGTTTAAATGAAAAAGAGGAACTTCGTGTTTTCAGCTCCATGGTCTCGAACTGCCTTTGGTACAGAAAGTAAACAAGTATTTCCACACAATAGCTGACAAATGGAAAGGAACCAACAACATGAAACACTTTTTGCTGTTGTTAAAAAACATAATGCCAGTAGTAAACTAGAGCTAAAAACCCCCAGCTACAATCAACCATAAAAATTCCTGTGTTCTGGCTAGAGCTCACTGCTCTCTGTGTCTGTAGGATGCCACTGAGGAGCAAAGGAACCAAGCAGACACAATGTATTTGGCTTGCAGCTTTAGAGAATACCATCCTCAGAAAACAGATAGGACCTTACAGAAAAAGAATCCATTCCTAGTCTCTCTGATCTCCAAAATAATGATTCTGAGGTTGGAAGCTGGCAGGAAGCATTATGGGGGAAATAGAGGGAGAAGAAGGCAGCTCTTAGGAGTGTTAGGAAGAGAAAGACAAGGCCTAATGTTATCCTGGGTTTTCAGCTGCAAATCAGAACTCTCCCAGCAATCAGAGGTTTCTAGAAGAGTAAGATGTAGGCATGTGTGTGCATACCAGTGTGTTTGTGTATCTGCACGCACATGCTCTGGAGAGGAGAGAGTTGAGACTTGGCATGTTACAAGGAAGGGTGGAACCACAGGCTGTCTAGTTCTGTGGGAAAAGGAAATTCTCAACACATCCACCTCTCCTAGCAGCTTTTAGTATTATTTGTCTTTCTTCCAGAGTGTTAAAGGTTTCCATGCAAACATGGAATTCCAGAGCTGGGCACATTCCTCCATAGCTGCAACCCCCCTCTAAATACACCACTAATCACCTTTGAAAAATTAGTGGGTTTGGGCAGAGATCTTCCATGAAGATACAGTCCAGCAAGCTGGTAGGGCCAGCTTTGAGCAAACAAGGAAGGAACAAATAGTGTGTTTGTATTCAAAGCATGCAGATATTGCCCAAGCACTGAGTGGGCTACCAGAGAAACACGAGCCAGCAGCCCTCTACCCTTCCCAAGGTTCTTTCCCTGTCTCAGAAGCCCTTGGCCAGGGAAGAGGATGAAGAGCAGAGGCAGGCCTGGCTCCCCTGAGCTCTTGCCTGCCTGGTTGAACCACACACTGGAGCACTGAGGGAACCTTCTGTACCTGCAGGACCAGACCAGGCTCTGTCGAGCTCACAAAGGGCCCCTCCTGCCAGGGCCTCAGCATCTGCTCCCAGGATCAACACATGTCCTGCCAACAGGCTTCAGGGTGAACTCCAGCCTCTGATGAACCTTGGAAGATGCAGGCAGTAGAGTCTAAAAAAAATGGGTAAAGAAAAGTAAAGCAGCAGCATTTCTCTGAAGCAAGCCTGTTAATGTTTTAGCTTAGAACCTAGATTTAGCAGTTTAATTTCATCCATTTGTCGTTAAATGACAGATCTATCCCTATACAGAAGTAATTCCTGGTCATCTAATAGTAGGAAGTATCTGATTGATGTCCTACCTCCCAGGGCAGTCAGAGCAGACCCCACAAGCCCAGAGCCTTTGTGCTATGTGTGGGACAGGGACACTGTTAGCCCAAACTGTAAAAATGGTGCTCTGTCTTTCCATGAACCAGAGACCAGAGCTTTTAAAGGTATTTATTAACAGAAAGAATGCAGTCATTGCTTTCTTGCCACAACAGGTTTTATTAATCATTAACTACTGTGAATCTTATAATTTTATCTTAAAAATAGAACTCAGTTTGCTGACAAAACCTACGAAGAACGTTTTCCCTGCAATCTTAATGGACAAGTTCTGCAAGAAAGAACAGCTATGACAAGTTGTTATTATTATTTAAATTCTGGTAATATTTAATCAAGTTTAGAAAGAACTTTTTGGAAAAAAGGTTACAGAAATTTATGACTACCACCAGCTCTAAAGAGTGGTTTCTGACTTCTCTGCAACACAAAGTCATCTTAGGAAGAACTGCACCTTAATCCACAGGAAACGTACCACAGCCAGAGCCTTGACAGGTAATTCATCACTTCTGGAATTATTTGGGAGTGTGCTAGCTACTCACTTGCTCAGTGCATTTGGAGGTGATGCAAGTTTTATGCAGATGTTACTGATCAGCCCAGGGCTATTTTTTTTTTTAAACAGATTTCAAATAATTGAGTAAAAGATACTAGAGACTATATTTTATTTACAATTATTTGTAAGAAAAAGGTGACAGAGGGAATTTTTAAAAATCAAGTTACAAGGTTAGGGCTGCTTTAGCATTCCTCTGAGGCCACAGAAATATTGTCTTTATAACATATGATTTATACTAAGTTTTAATGAATACTGTCTCACAGTGCAAGTAGAAGCACTTTCTCCGAAGTGCCTGCTATAGAGTGGAATTCAACAATTTAAGGTACACAGCTTGTAGCAGCATGATTGAACATCAGCTAGTGCTTTGCTTTCATTTCCTTGTGATTGAAAACATTGTTTCACTTGTTTTCAGGATCAGAGAAATTGACTTTTTAACACAAAACAAGTAAAATAAACTTAAAAAACCAAATCTGTTTAGACTTCTTGTTGCTGCCAACTGCACTGAAGAAACAAGTGTCCTTTTCCTTTTGGTCATCACTTTCAAAAATGAAGTCAGTCGTTCTCTATTCTAAGTCTGAGCAGGTATCACAAGCAGATAGTTTCTGCATCTTTCTTTACCCTCTCCAATGACAGGAGTGCAAGAAACATGGTGAGTGCTAAAGCATTTTGAAGAGACTGAGGTTGCAATGAGTTGAGTTGTCCAATGGCTTTTGTTGCCATCAAGAACTCTTGCACGGTCATTGTGTCACTGGGTACTCAGGATGCAAATGAACAGAAGAAAACCTCCTTGAGCATATGGAATGAGCTGTAATCTCACAGTTTGGCACTAATTCAGCAATGAGACTGTAATGGAACTTTATTCTGCTACAGCACAGCCACTCAGCCCTAAGCACATCACTATGAACAACCTTTGGCAGACAATAGAGAGTTTACAAGGGCCCATGCACCTTGATCCCTGATGCTCATTTACAAGCTGCAGCTGTGTTGGCAGGCAGGTTCAGTGAGGGGAACACTGGCTTAGGCACGTGGCACAGCATGGAGCACACTTCACTCATAAGACAGAAGTGACAGTGCCCTTTATCAATATAAAAAGTTCAGTAGTATATGTGACAGTGGTTTACCAAAACTGAACACGAACATGTGCTTGACTTAGTGCAGGTGACAGAATTGGGTAAAACTGTCAGAGAGACCCTCCTGCTAAATCATTAGGCTTTAAACTCCTCTCAGAAAGGAGCCTGGGTGCAGTTTAGACCTGCTCCTAGTCCCAGATTAGGTCAACTGCTTCTGTGTAAAGGATTATGCAGTATGTGCAATACATTCTTTACAGACCTTAATCAAGGTTCCAAGGCTGAGCACGCTGTTAGTCACTTACCAAGAATGTGTTGCAGCAGAGAATCTCAGCCTCAGGAATAAGTGCAAGAGGTGTCCCTGCCTAAGAGGAGATCCAGGCATGCAGCTCAGTGCAAGAGAGCTCGAGGGCAGTGGTTTGGTTACACCTGCACATCAGCCAGACATCTGAGTCACCTCTGCAGGCAGCCCTTGGCTGTCACACTGCCACCCGTCCCCCAAAGCCCAGTTACACTGGATACCAACACCACAGCCCTCACTGGCGGTTATGGTTTCAGGGGAGTATAGTTTTAGTTAAAAAGTAAACTTGAAAATGAATTTTTACCAACTGTGAAGAGCATCTATTCTTCCTTTCCCACCTTTTTTTCTGTTTAGGTAGACTATGGATTGCTGGAAGGGAGCCCTAAGCCACAGCTGGATTTATCCCACGGTGATCATCTGTGCAAATGGATTTTTCACCACAATGAGGCCATCAGAATCTTTTCTCACTCCCTATCTAACAGGACCAGACAAAAACCTAACGACTGAAGAGGTATGTAACTATTCTCTTAAGCAGCAACTAAAATGACTGAAGTATTAGGCCTTACAGCAGTAACTGAGGGGAAGATGAAGAGTATTTTATCTAGAGACCCATATTGAAGATGCTTCTGGAAAACAGTAAGGAGTCACCTCTTTGGCAGGAGATCTGAACTTTAAAGTCCCTACATTCTTAGGACTTTGAAACCCCTTTGGTGGTTGATATTTTTGGCAAATCAGGTTGGCTAGTTCCTCTCTCCACCCCAGAGGATACATTTATTTATACTTACCATGGATTTGATTACACTTAGAGCATTGATTTCTAAACAAAAGAAAGCTAAGCAGCCTTCTCCTCATGAGTTTATTTCCTACATTGCCTATATTTCATGCATTCATTAACCTCTGGAGGTTAGATTCACCTTCAGAAAAATTGGCATTTTTTTACAAAAGCACACACTCCAAGTTTCCTTGCTCTGCTCCCGTGTTCAGCACTGAGTACTTCAGGAGTACACCTCCCAACAAAAGGGGACATGGTGAACACGTGGCTGAGTCATGGAGCTAACGGTATAATTAGAAAACACAGGCTTGCTACACCCACATGCAGCTAATATGAAGAACAGTCATTCCTGATGTGCAGTAGCAAATGTTAAGGCAGAATCTACCAGCACACTGTGAACCCAAGGTTTCTGCTGAAAAAAGGTAATTGTGGTTTAGATTGTCAGGGAGTTTTTTTCTCCTCCCTTTCTATGATGTTTTTTTAACCACAAAGGAAAACATTATTTTTTATATACAGATCACACAGACAGCATCATAGAATGCCTTAATTCTGATTTCAGCAAGAATCCTTAACTCCAAGCCAAGCATAATACAGATAATGTCTCTTTCAGCCACGCTCACCTCCAGTGAGTTAATGCCATGAGGTAATTCTAAGTTCAGAAAAATAAAGAAGTCACACAGAAAGATACAGTGAACCTGCTGCTCACCGGGCAACTCACTGCAGCACCTGTTCAGAAGTAAAAGGCATTCCTCCAGCATTTGATACAGTTCCTTTATAGTCTAATTGCTTAAGCAGAAATCAGGAATAGATACCTCAGCAGGCCCCGCAATTACTGGGCAAGACCTCCCCAAAAGAGGCAACTTAGTCACAGAAAAAGGTCACTTTGTGATGTGCATCTAAAAGACGGATACCTTCCCCAGGTGTGCCCAAACTGCCCGGGCAAGCACTGAGCTTTAGTGGCAACCTCAAACAGCACCTTTCAACCCAAATTCAGAACTGTTTTAGAAAAAATAACTTCCTCATGGGCCATCTATGTATTGAAGCCCAACCTAAATTTACTGAAAGACTTCCTTACTCCTTACAATTTAAAACAGAAAAAAAAGTAGATGGTGCAGTACCCTAGTAGCAGCTACACACTATGTCCAGTTCCAGTTCCCCACTGTAAGAAGCGTATGTATTTTTTTTTTCTATACTTAATAACAAAAAGAGGTGACCCAAGATATACAATGACTTCCATAAAAAGTTAAAACAGGCCTTCATTTTCAGGTACTGTAGGGAAAAGGATTTGAAAATAGAGAGACCTCTGACAAAGCTAAAATTGCTTTAAACAGCTGTACATCAAAACCCACCTTATTCATAGGCATTTATTGGAATTAATTTTTAAGCCAATCTGTTTCTTCAGTAGACCATAGTGTCACTGTCTTTGGTTCTTACATAGTGAAGTCACAGTCTTAAAGCAGATTAAGCCTGCCCTGTTCACATAATTCAATGTTTTCTATCATCACAACTATGTGGTTTCAGCAGTAACATCAAAAACCATCCAAAAGGGTATTTTAAATGTATGGGGAGCTGGGACTATTTTGTTTGTTTATTTTAATATTTCCTCCTCTGTTGTAGGTTACCAACCAGATTCTGCCAGTCTGGACATACTCCTACCTTGCTCTCCTGTTCCCAGTGTTCCTGCTGACAGACTACGTGCGCTACAAGCCCGTGCTCCTCCTGCAGGGCATCAGCCTCGTGGTCACCTGGCTCCTGCTGCTCTTTGCACACGGAGTGGTGGCCATGCAGGTGATGCAGTTCTTCTATGGCATGGTCACAGCCACCGAGGTGGCCTATTACGCCTACATCTACAGCGTGGTCAGCACCCAGCACTACCAGAGGGTCACCAGCTACTGCAGGAGCGTCACTCTGGTGGCAGCCACCGTGGGCGCCGTGCTGGGACAGCTGCTGGTGTCCTTAGCCCACGTCTCCTACTTCTGCCTCAACGCCATCACCTTGGCTTCGGTGTCCCTGGCATTCCTGTGCGCCTTCTTCCTGCCCACGCCCCAGAGGAGCATGTTCTTCCACAGGAAAGACGCCCCTGAGGCTCTGCCAGGGCCCCAGAAAGGGCTGCCTGCAGGTGGCCATAGGCCCTGGAGCCGCCAAGAGGAAAGGAGCCCCGAGGCTGCTGCCAGGGGCCCGAGCGCGCAGCCCCCGGCCGGGAATGCCGGGCCCCGCAGGCACGGGCTGGGTGTGCTGCTGCAGCTGGGCAGGGACCTCAGGGGCTGCTACGGCTCCCGCAAACTCCTCTGCTGGTCCCTGTGGTGGGCCCTGGCCACGGCCGGCTTCAACCAGGTGCTGAATTATGTCCAGGTGCTCTGGGACTTCCGAGCCCCCTCCCACAGCTCCGCCGTGTACAACGGGGCTGTCGAGGCAATAGCAACTTTTCTGGGTAAGCAATCATTAGCAAACTTGTCACCCACCCTGTGCTGTGCTGAAGGATTCTTCAGCAATGTGTTTGGTGCCTTTCCATCTCCTGAGGACTAAACAGACTTGAGAGAGAAACATTGCACAAAGCATGATTTTACTATAAACTTTTACAGAGCAGGCTCTTCAAAAGTAGTCTTGATAGACTGCTCTAAATACTACTCAGAGCATACTGTGAAATTGTCTGTTTAGAAACTGGATTAAAAATCATTCCAGTCTTAAGTGCTCCTCAACAAATATTCTGACTACATCTGTATCCTGATTAGCAACTTTGCCACAAAGATCGCATGCCATTGTATGGGCCATTCACTTCAGTTTGACTTGATGATCCTTGTGTGTCCCTTCCAACTTAGAATATTTTGTGAAACCATTTCTGTGATGTGACAAGGCTCAGAGCACTGTAATTGTTTACCCTTGAAAAACAAGGAATCTTATTAATGTGCATAGAGACTTGAAGGGGAGGAGTAAAGAGGATGGAACCAGGCTCTTCCCAGTGGTGCCCAGTGATAGGACAAGAGTCAAGGGGCACAAAATTAAGCAAAGTTCCACTTGAACATAGACCATTTTTATTTCAAGGGTGATTTAAACAGGAACAGGTTGGCCAGAGGTGTGGGACTCTCCATCCTAGAGTCAAAACTTAGACACCACACGGAGCAGCTTTCTTTAGCTGACTCTGCTTTTAGCAGGGCCATGTGATCTCCACCTTTCCCAACCTCAGCCATTCTGCCTCTCCTTAGTTACCTGGTCCACCCAAATTCCATTTCTCTTTAGCCAAAGAGAAGGATATGGGTAAAGTGAAACTAAGCTGTGCAGCACCCATATAGCCTCATTTTCCCATTTACACAGCTTGTTTCCCCCTACATTACAGGAGCTGCATCACACACTTCTACAGGGAACTGTCAGTTTACTTTTCCTCCCTGCAATCACCATGAAAATCCATTTTAGTGAAGCTACTACAGAATTTTTGACTACTGCCTTGAGTAGTGTTCCCAAAGGCTTTCTTGCACTTACACCCTCTGGCACTTGACACAATTTCAGAGTACAGAAGGCACTCACAGCACTGGGAACCACTGCTCATGGCAGGGATGGACCAAAGGGGTTGGTTTGCTCCAATTTTAGAATTCTGATGAAAAGCACATACAACCAAACATGGTGGAGCACATACAAACCAAGTTCAGTATTTGAGCTAGCCCACCTGGGAACATGAGGTTTGCTACACTGTAATAGACTCAAGTAAGGGTTTTGCTACAAGTGATGGCTAATATGGCATTGACAAATGCAGTTCACAAGGTTTTTCACCAGAAACTGAAAACACAGTTCCATTAAAAAAAATTCCATTAAAAAAAAAAAAAAAGGCAAGCATGAGGTGCTACAGATTTTCTTTCCCTAAATAATTTCACATGAAGTAACTAAACTCATACATATTTTGATAGAAAATGCTTGGTGGGATTGTTCTTCTCTTTGCTCAGAGTTTGTGCAGAGCTGCCTCCAGCCTTAGGCATGAAGCACTTTCCCAGAGCATTTCAGTCAGTGAAGGGTCTAAGAAAGGAAGAAAACATGCAGACTAATGGCAGACTCCCACACCCCTAACAGGAAATAGAATCCACACCATTACCAAAGCCCATTGTGACCAAGACTGAGGAGCTCCTGGAATGATCCAATGACAGTTATGCAATGGCTCTCAATGTCTTGAAGTTTTAATTATTATTTTTCAATTTTTAGGTTCAGCAACATCCATGGCAGTTGGATACGTCAAAGTAAATTGGGATCTCTCTGGAGAACTGGCTTTGGCAATTTTCTGTTCACTGGATGCTGGTTCTCTGCTTCTTATGCACTTCACTGACAACATCTGGGCATGTTATGCTGGTTACCTTGCATTTAAAGCTTGCTATATGCTCCTTATAACAATAGCAACGTAAGTACAACACACAGCTGTTCTAATTATACTGATTTAGATCTGCCAAACTTTTATATTTATCAATATTTTACTGGGCATTTCCCTAGATATAAATTTAAATAGGTTATGACAGCAGCATATATTGTTTCTAGCCTGTATAAAACTGGGTAAAATTATATGACCTGACCACTACCATAGTGCACTCCAAATCAGAACAATGTAGCTTCTGCACTTGACTGTTCAATGATCAATGTATGAGTATTCTCAGAGAGATCCAATTAATATATGCAGGTATTTAACAAAAGTATTCACTCAAGTCAAGGATAAGTAAGATGCACAAAAGTCACAAAGCCAGAAAAAAAACCAAGAAATTTCTGTCAAAATGAAGCTGTTCGAGCTTAATAGCCAAGACTGTAGTGACCTTGTCCTTTGAAGAGTGCACTGTGCACATTAAACTGTTGCCATAAATAAAGTGCATCCATCCATCCTTGCTCTCCACAGGTTTGTGAACTTGTGCATTCTCTGTCAGGTTCCAGATTGCTGTCAACCTCAGCATGGAGCGTTATGCTCTGATGTTTGGCTTCAACAACTTTGTTGCACTGGTGATTCAGACGATTTTAACTGTTGTTGTAGTAGATTCAAGAGGTCTGCGACTGGATATCAGCACTCAGGTAAGCCACTCAGTCCCACTGCTTAGTTCCCCTACTCTCCTACAAAAGCAGGCGGTTCTACTACTCCAAGGTTAGCCTGCAGTAATGTGCAAGCTCAGGACAGTTACTCACCTGGAAAAAGGTTAATTTAGAGTGAACTGGCTTGAACTACTACAACCTGCTTGTCCTCTAGGCCTCCCAATACTGGGATGACTGGAAAATATTCTATGTTGACAGAACAGAGGGGAAAGGTGACCACATATTACTCTGGATATTCTTTAAATTAAAGGCTTACTATTCGTAAGTTGATAGTCAAAATACCTTAACCAGAAACAGGAAGCCAGATGAAAGACAGTCTATGGGTCTATTAATAGGGTAATTCTAAGATACACAGTTACAGTGGACACATCTTTCAGGTCACTGTAATTCTGAAAATTAACTCATTGCAATTCCCCATGAAATTTCTAAAATGAGTTTAAACTTAAGACACTGAATTAGTCTAAGTCTCTAGTTTTTTTATGCTTCCAGAGAAAAGACAAAGTGCAGGACAGCTGTCCTTCCTTACTGAGGTGGGGAAGTACATAACAGAACATTCTTTCCCCCTTTTACCACCACAGAATTTCTATAGTGTCAAGTCAAGCAGTCCAGACTTCTTGAACCCTCTCACAATGGGGTCATTCTAGGCACAGATGACAGGGAAGGGAGCAGTAGAGGGACAGCCCAGAGTCAAAAACTGGTTTTGCTGTTAGATAACTTTCCTTCTTCCCCACTTCCATTTCCCAGTTTCTCATTTACGGCAGCTACTTCACAGTCATAGCTGGAATTTTCCTGATCAGAAGCATGTACACCATCATTTCCATCAAATGCAGAAATACAAGTGTGGCTGCTGAATGCACTGCCCCATAACATCTGAGACAAAAGCAACAATGGTTACAAGCAACAATGCAGAAGGCTCCATCATCTGGACAACAAATCAGTAGAAAGAAAAAGTTCAATCTAGCAAAACTGGTCCAGGCTGAGGCAGGCTGCTTATGAGCCTACTGCACAGAGAGCTTTGTCAAAAGGATGATACATTTGGTCCATTTTCTTCACCAGCAGTTTAATACAAACATTCCTCACACAGTGTTCTAATTCGAGTGATCTGACATACAAACTTCTATTAAGGCTCAGTGAGCACAAGGACATACAGATGCCTTAACCTCTCAACAGTGCAACTCACAGAACAACCTTGGGACTGTCCCTTTTACTGAGTATTTCAATTTAAGGCAATTTAATTATTGACAGAAGACCATCAGACATATCCAGGGAATCTAAAGCAGTTGTACCAGACAATGACCTGTTAAAAATTTGTCAGAGAGACCTCTGAAAAACTTAACACTTTTTCAACTGGACATCTCATCTGCCTTACAGAACTCAGGATGTTCCTGCAAGTGTAGCATCTTCTTACAATTGTAACAGCTGATGTTTTGGGATTGAAGTCTAATCTAGGAAATCTCCATATTAATTTCTGTATAAGGGATCTAAAGTTATCAAGTGAAGTACTTTGATGCTAAAGCATAAAAATACAACTTTTAAGGCAACTACACTATTTGCATGAATAATTGTGGGAACAACTGCAGAGATTTCCACGATAAAAACATTTAAAAATCAGGGGTGAAGAACTAATTTTGTAAATAAAGCTATTTTTAAAACCTAAAACACCTATGGTGTCAGTTTATGCTCAATATATAAAAGACTCAAAACAATACCAGATCTTCAGCTTAGCTGGAATTTGACAAACCTAAACTCAGTGACCACAGACTAAAGAGGCATGCTTGTGTATAGTTAAAAGTTGGCAAACCTTTTATCTGCAGTTAACTCAGTTATGAAAAAATAAGGTATTCCACTACTTCTATAGCATATTCTAAACTACCTGCCTTGCATACTTTAATCAGTTTCAGTATCTCAGCAGCAATACTTGGATTAGGACAATTTCTATAGATCTCATTAGCCCTTGCCCAAAGTCTAATTTACACCACTCTAAGTGAAGGGGGCACAATTGTTACTCTTTCATAACGCTTTTCATCTCATTGACAAGACATCTGTGATTTGGTCCAGATCTCTGCACTAAGCATTTTTAAGTATTCCACAAGCCCTGATGTACCCTTGCAGTTCCCTCTATTACATTTACTGCTTACTATCCAAAACAGTCAAGGTTGGTAAACAGGGAAGAGTTCCAACTATTTACATTGTGCTAAAATAAAAATTCAGTGGTGAGAGTAAGCGTGTCACTAATACCCTGCAAACCTCCAGTTGCTGGGGATTTGTTCAGTGAATTCCCCAGAGACTGCTGGGAACTGAACTTACAAAAGAGATACCTCAAGCCTGTTTTTAATATGCCAACAGGACAAAACCAGACATTTAAGCATGGAAAACTTACACGCAGCATGTTTTATGAGCTCTCTCCTGCTTGGCATCTCCAAAGTTTAAAAAACAAAAACAAACAAAAAGAAATTACAACCCCCATAGCAAGCAACAGAAGTCAAAAGCATTAGCATAAATATTTTTACAAGCAGAGGTCAAACCTTTCAGTTGCCCTAGAAAAACATATCTGACATTCAGGCAGTCAGTTACAAGTGAAATGTCTTACCTTGAAGGATTTTCATGTTTATCTTAAATGGTCTTTCACGTCAAGTCAATCTCACCTTATTTATTCCTTTTATCCTGAAAGCTGTTAGAATTTTATTCTCCAGCTGGTCAGAAACCTTTAAGTTTGCCGTTGATGTATTCACAATATACTTGTATTATTTACTTAGTTCCAGTATTACACTTGAACTTTAGCCAATTATCTCTATTTAAAACACCAACTACCTTGATGCAGTTATATTTTTCTTGAACCTTATTACTGTTACAGAGGAAGACAAGCCAGACATTTTTCCCTCTACACATTTCACTTTAGTATGGCAGGAAATATTTCTGTAAATTAAAAAAACAAAGGACAAATTTAATATTCCACAGGAGCTCTTACTGATATGTATCAGTTTTTAATAAAGAGGGCTATTACATCTGTGGTCCCTTGGCCTGCTGTTACACACTCTGTTCAGACCACAACTAAGGCTTGTTCAGTCTCTGTCATTTGTTACCCATAATAAGGTGTCTTTTGCTGCAAACCTTCTCTCCAATAACCACCTTTCACAGTGCTTCCAGTGTCATGACAGATACTCTATCCAAACAATCCAAACCTCACCTAACACTCTCCTGTGTGACAGGTCACTTCACTTGAGCTAGAACAGCAAGCTGCATCACAAGGACACAAAGAAACACATCCAAGTGAGGCATATGAAAATTTTAAGCTTAACTCACCTTTTAACACATTGCTTTGGACACCTCATCTGTGTACAAGACACAGCATGGATATTTTCATCCAGCAAATGTTACTGCACAGAAATAATGCTACACAGTTTTTTTTCTAATATTTATTTTTTCACCTGCAAACTGTAGCAAAACATGATCAGCTTTATTATGCAGACAGGTATCCCTCTAACATTAGAGATTTAGGCATGTATAAATAGAAGAGCTCTTAGGAAAAAGAAAACATTTTGAGAAATGAACAAACCTTCAATTTAACTTCATGACTTCCAATACCAATGGTTAAAATGATGCAGCTCATTCATTCCAAGAGATACAACAGCACCTTAAAGTGGCTGATCTATTCCCCAGTAACATTTTTCACATAACAATGTGTTAAAGTTACAAATACTGATATGCACAAATAGCTATTTTCTAAGAAAAATATGTACAGTACTGCAGCATAATGAGTGTGGTATCTGCAATAACTTATTAGCCAATTTTAATACACATGATACCGCTACTTTTTACCTGCCACTTCACAGGTTCAAGGATGTTACCACAGCCCTCTGTTCTGCACGTTATTACCTGGTGGGGGGGTGGTTTTTCTTGCTTTTTGTGTCTGGTGTTTTTTTCTTTTTGAAGTTTTTTAAAGGTACACAATGCAGGCTTTTATTTTTTACTTCTTAAAGACTTCTTTTGTGTTTAAAGCTAATATCAGTGAAACAAGACAACAGTGCAAGAGGCGCAGAGATGTTATGTGACCACATAAGAGTTCTTTTGGGTAAAGTGTCTATAAGGCTATAAGAAAGGATTGGTTGATGAGCTTCCTGTTGGAAATTGTCCTGTTGGTGCACCAGCCTGGGGGAAAAGGAACAAAGAAAAATAAGGGAAGCATTTAAGATTTTTTTCCCATATTTAAATCATAAATGCAGATATATTTAAAAAAACCTGCTGGGAATACTTCTGTTTGATATTGCAATCTGCTTTTTGCTGCTTCTCTGGAATTACACTACTGTGGGAATGTGTATGAAAGTACCTCTGCTGGAGATCTGAACATCCTTACAAATGGCATAATCATCAGAATAGTGAGCTGCACTTAGGAGAGTCACATGCTACCTTCCCTTAATAAAAGCAAGAAAACTCCCAAAACTTTGTGTATCTCTAAATTAAGTGTCACAGACTATTCTTCTTTGGACATACAGAAGTCATTGACATGCAACAACTCACCATAAAAGGGTTACTAGATACTCCAACAGCTGCAACTTGTCCAAAAGGAGTTACTACAGGCTTTGCTTGCCCAAATGTAGCAAAACCTGCTCCTTGGAAAGAAAAGTAAAAAGTATTAATACTAGTAAACAATGTTCAAAGAGTTCTTTGCTGCAGCTCCCAGCCAAAATTAAGTGTATGTCTGAACTGCAGAATCAGCAGGACTGATCCTACTTAAAACATGATCGGGAATGTAAGTGTAAAACACTGTGGCTGAACTTTTTGTTTGCTTTCAACTGTTCATAACTCATCAATCTCCAATCTCTACATATGCACTTTTTTCAATGTTATGATACCATATAAATTCAGGGAGAAAATACTTTCCAATTTTCTCTTGCCTGTGTTCTGTGAAGTTAGAGAAAGTGTAATAATATGTTGCAGACATTCCTAAACAGCCCTTTTTGCCTAAAACCCCTTTAAGCCTGGGAACACTTACCATCTTAGTACAAGATTTTGGTAAAATTTCAGTTTTGTCATTACACAGTTGCACACAGCCAAGTTAGAAAGCTCAACTACAGAGCCAAAACAGTGTGGGAACCCTTCATCAACATTACTATCAAGTTCATGCAGAAATAAATATCCACCCATTATTGCCAACTTACAGACATTTTCTCCATGTTTCTGATTTAGACAGGGTTATCTAAAACATGCAGACCTACCATTTGGCTGCTGAGCAAAAGCAGTCTGTTGAGGGAAAGCTGCCTGGGTTGGGAACGTGGGCTGCTGGAAGTTGCCACTATAACTGGTAGGAAGACTGTAGGAGGCAGGAGTTCCAAATCCTGCCGGCATGCTCATGGATGCAGTACCAAATGTTGCTGCTGGTAGGCAAAAAAATAACAAGCAATTATTTGTAAGAAATCACTTTTTTCATGAAACAAATTACTGTAAGACCATGTTAAAAGTCTTCTAATGTCCTCTGTGACTGGACAAAAGTTTGGTTCAACTTCTACAGTCACTGAACTGATCTGTTCCCTTCCATCACCACCAACTGGGTGCATAATTTGCTTTTATACTTCAAAAATGAATGGCGTTATTTAAAATTGAGTAGATCCAGCACATTCAGATACACTTTCAGAAGAGGAAATTATTTTTTCTTCTCAGTTTTATCATATATTTCCCCCACAGTTTTTCTGGTAGACATCTGTACACAGAAGAAGCAAGCATGTTCAGGCAGCCTAAGCCCCTCTGTTTTTCTCCTTCTGAGAAAAGCATGTAAGGATTTTCCTACTTCAAGCTGCACTACAGGAGGTTATAAATAAAAAAAGAAAACAAACAAATCAAAGGGATACATGCATCCCCTTTTTTCATCCCATCTTTAATGTCTTTAAGGGAATTCTCACCATGCACATTATTTGCACACAAAGTTCCTGTTGCAAACCCTCTTACTGTTGAGGTAGAACTTAAAACAAAAAGAGCCCCAAACTTTTCATCTGATTCTCTGCTGAACATTTCAAGTAAAGAACACACAGCTCCTAAGCATTTCCCCATGCCTTCAGCAAATAAACAGGAGCACATTAGGTGGAAAAGTATAGTAACAAAACCATTATTCAGTCTTTTGGGAGTTATTCTTTAAAAGAGAAGCGTATAGGAAGATTTTTGGTACAAATAGAGACATCAGGTATTCCATGCCAGTTAAACAGGACTTCTCCTTTGAAATGTTACAAGCTACATTTTATGCAAGCTTAACCATTTAAAAAAGCTAATAAAATTAATTTAATGAATATAGCCTAATTATCAGTTGAAATATTTACCCCAAAAGTATTCAAGGGCAAGACATTACACAGACAAACTGTTGACAAGTGCACACAAAACTAATATACTAACATTGTTCTCAAGTTACAGTGAGCAGAGCAGCTACTCAACAGCAAACTTGGCTAAAGCAGCAAACAGAAGCACATCAAAATCAGCAGGGGACTTGGGATATCCCAAAAGGCATCAAACTACTGTTGGCAACAGTCACTCTAGCACTATATGGTGACCACGGAGGATATCAATAATGGTTTTGTTTTGGTTGCATGACAGGACATCTATGTATGCTCCTCTCTCCCTCTGCCCAGTTGCCAAATACCCACACCCACTCCATTTTTAAGAACTCTTCCACAATTCTTTGTGCAGAGAACCAGATAGCTGTCAATAAGCTTTTACAAGCAAGAACAATTAGCCACAAGAAACTTGATACCAAATGTGGCCACCTACCAAAATGAGCCTGAGGAAATATGTGAGAGTGCATTGCTCCCGAGAGGCCTTATGGAAGCCACAAAGAGACCAGACAATGTCAAATCATTTATACACTCTTGAACAGTAATTTCTTAGGTTATATATATAGAGAGAAAGAAATAGATACACATATATGTACCAAACAGTTCATCAATAGCATGACCAGCAGTAGATTAGTATTAGAAAACCATTAGAAATAAGCTCTACAAAACAGATCTCCCATGTTCTAAATAGCAAAGTTCATGCAAGAAGAACACATAAAAGGACAAGCATAATTTACACCTTACACTGAAAGGGGCTGAACATTATCTTTACTTATAGACATTATTTCTGTCACCTAGTATGGAACATCAGGATGGCTGCCAAAGGCTTGGAACCTCAACAAGCCAGGGACAGCTGTATAGAAAGGTGGAAGGATAGAGGTGCCATATTCAAAATTTATCTAATGAGGCTACAAATTCTTAATGATAATCCAAAATAGCCCACTTAGCAGTGGGATTAAAATACAGGGAAAAAAAAAAGCTATTTTGGGCATTAAATATCTGATCAACTTTAGCTGCACATTATCTTAAAAGGGACTGAAAACAATTCATTTCAGCAGAGGACACAAATTCATCAAATCACAGTTTTTTAACTCTGCCTACCTAAATCATTGAGCAACCACAACACAATGTCAAAATGCACACATCAGCCAATTTTAATCTGTTGAAGTCCAGCTAATAGATTAAAGTGTCAAAATTTACCAGTTGCTCTGGAGAGGAAAATCAACATAACCTAGCAGCCATCTAAATCCAAGCTCATAGTTTTGAAGAAGTACAAGTTTGTTTACTTAAAAAGTGATTAAGTTTTGCCCATGGAATTATGATTGTACAGAATCCCCCCACAGAAAATAGAAACATTGACTGTGAGATTAAACATATGCTTTTAAAAAGAGACCTAATATACTGAATAAGTGGACTGGTGAGGAGCTAACATCCCAAAAACTTTGTCCTTACTGGTTCTAGCTCCAGCTCTTTGGTTTTAAGACCTTTCAACACTTCAAAATAAAGAAATTAAAAAGAAGAGCTTTCAACATCCCTGATTTCAGGGCTACCTGATATAAAGCATGCTCTAAAGCCAAGGTTACAGTCTTGGAAGGAACCCAGCTGGTGATATATAGACTACCAACAGGTAGAGCTCAAGCAGATCATTTTGACATTTTTCATGAGACCATTTGAAATCCTAGAATTGCACCTCAACACTGAGCAAACACACAGCATGTCAAACAGACTAGAGACAGATAATACAGAAAATCTTTAAGAAATAAATTATACAGATCCAGGAAAAAAGAATCAATGTAATTCTTTAAAGAAAGTTTCTCAAACACTCAATGTATTTTTTTCCTAACCTGTTGCTCCTCGGCTATTGGTCTGGAATGGATTTGTTGAAGGTGCCACTGGGGCAACAGGGGCAGCTACAAATGGATTTGTGGAAGGTGTTGCTGAAAGATTAAAGACATTTTATTAAGTAAGCATTTCTCTTTACAGCCAGTCTTATCACATGAAGTCTATATAGGTTTTAAACAAAGACACATAAATACCTAAAATTAGATGAAAAATCAGAAATTTATAAGAAAAGAAATTAAAACTATAATTATTCTGACAGGAATACTTTTTCATTAATAGTACCTTTATTAGCTTCAGTATTAGTGGTACCAAAGTAGAGCATTATCAAGTAAAATTTAGTAGATTGCTTGCTTACAGTCCTCAAAGGTTGTTAATATAACTTCCATACCTCCAAATGGAGCAGGCACACTTGAAGATGCAGGCTGTGTCTGTGCAGTAGCAGCCACAGGTACTGTTCCAAAAGCATTGCTGGAAATAATTTATACAATTCATTCAGTGAAATCAGAATTGCTTGTTTAATAATTATATACAGTTTACACTTACTCTTGGCATTAAAAGAAAGGGGATGAACACTTATGTGCAGTTTGCAGACTGCAATGTACCACCCTGATGCCAGGGTCACACACTCTCACTAGTGCTGAGCAATGAGTCATCTCTACCAACAGCAGGAGAAGGAATATTGAGCTAAGGCCAACAGCATAAAGGTTGCAATGCAGAAACCTGAGGGGCACTTGCAATACCAAGCCCCTAACAGGCATTTGGTATTTGTTACTTCAGCGATCTAGAAAAGAAATGGGTTTTACACTGAAAATATCTGAATTGTTTTTTCAGGGATGATCCTACGATTTTGAGTATGCATGCAAGTACCCTGCAAAGCGTTACCATCTAACAGGTTTAGCATGTCATGACTGGAAAGGTGCAGAGAACATTCTGCTGACAGCATTCCTGGAGTGTGCTACCCCTCGGTGCTGCCATTATTTATAAAACCAGAGATGCAGTTTCCATCCAACGCTTCCCTGCCTGTCTAAGAAGAGATTTGAGCAGCACTGCCGTGCCACTGGGCGGCCGGCGCAGCGCGGGGGCCGCACCTGCTGACGTTACTGGTGGCCGTGTAGGCGTTGCTGGAGGTGGCCGTGGAGCTGAAGACGCTGTCCAGCTCCGCCAGCGCCGCGTACTTGTCTGAAGATGCACTTGGCTGGTTGGGGGCTGACAAGGCTGGGCCTGCTGAGGACACTGCTGTGCTGAAGCCACTTCCCTGCTCACTCCCACCTAGAAAGAAAGCAAGCACATTAAACATACTGAAGATGGTTTCACTTTCTGTCCTGCTGATATTGAGAACTAAATGAAAGTTCACAGACGGTTGCGGACTTAACAATTAAATATGCACTAGGGCATAGAGTAAAAATGTTTAACAAGCCATTAGTTATAAGCAAAATGTCCTGCCTCTATAGGTACTCTACAGCCCCAAAGTGCTTTTGTTTTCCTAGAAAAATAATCCATTCATCTTCAACTAGAAAATGAACAGAACACCTAACCTCAAATAATCCATTTCAGAATAAACCTCTCAGTACAAATGAACGTAAGTTTCAACACACCAATATAGAAGAACTATATTTGAACTAGTTTTTCTCCTTAATTTACTATAATCTAAATCCAAGTATCACTGCTACTATTTTATGAAAAACTAAAGCCAAATGTTTCTGTGGCAAAGACGTAAGAAAGCAGCACTGGCAGCTCTTTGCAACAACTGCAGCTCTCCATTCCAGAGCATCCACTATAAGTTTTAGTACAAATATAAAATATATATTTATATTTTTACATGTTTTCATTATTGCAGTAATGATTATTTAGATATTTTAATTTAGAATTATCCATCTTGATGGGAAACAGGATCCCAAAAAGCAGTCTTCTAATGACATCCTTTTGGAATGATGTCTTAGAACTTACATCTTGCACACTGACATGAAATTCTACTGATATCTTAGAGAAGGGAAATTTTGAAATACAGTTACAGTACTTCGACAAGCACAGCCATCCTTGTGGTAACTATACACATACAGAATAACCATGGCAAACAATAAAGTTTAATACCTTGCCCTGCACTGAAGATATTATCTAAATTAGCAAGAGCTGCATATTTGTCAGCTGACTGAAGATTCAGTTTATTCACTGCAGCTTTACTGGCTGCAGTTGCTGTGGCGTTGCTCTGAGAAGCATTGAAGGATCCAAAATCAGCACTGGAGGATTTGGGGAAGTTATCAAAGTGAGCAAAATTAGCATTCACTGATCCAGCACTTCCACCTGTAACAAATTAAGTTAAACATGATCAATGCTCCAAAGTTAGAAAATCTCTCTAACTGTAACTGATGGCACAATAACCCTCCCTTTGTGGTTACATGAGGCAACGTGTTTGCCTACCCCATCCTACACATTTAAGACTCTTTCCCATTTCCTTCAAGTTCAGTGGGCTGTCAGAAAAAATTATATTGTTTGGACTGTATATGAGGGATAAACACCCCAAACTTCAACACTTTAAATCACAGTCATAATTTGATCCTGAAAACTATATGCTATTTTTAGCTGTTGAAAGTAATTTCAAAAATAAAAGCTTGCTAGCAAAAGATGTATTTGTCTTTAATATTCAAAATACAGAAGCTTCATTTCCCTACCAGATATGGCTAATGAATAGCTACTATCTGCATTTACTTAGTGGTTCAATGTTTAGTCATTTCAGATGTCAGCCATCATCCTAAGCAAAAAAACATGCCTTGAAGTCCAAAAGTTGTATGATTTCATGCCCAGGTTTAGAGAGCTTGGTTCTCTGTTCTCAAGAGTTTTAGATTGCATCCAATCAGGAAAGAAGTTGGAGGAAGACACAACACAGCTCTTTTATAACAGATCTCCACTGACGTCAAAGATCAGTTTTAGAAACGTCAAAATCAGTTTTAGAAATCTGATAGGGGTCCACACAACTGAACTTCAGATCAAGTATTGACACCATGAGCTTCCATCTCTTCATTGTCCAGACACACTTTAATCTAGGCAGGTGACATTCTTAAATTTAAATAAGTTGTTCCATTGTATATCACATTTTATAACAATTGGCTGATGATTCCACTCACACTACGGAACTTTCTAAAACAGAAACACAACTTTCTAAAAGCATAAGCAACAAGTTGAAACATATGCAACAGTAGGAATGGAAGTACTATACTACAATGGCATAAAATGAAGCAAGCTGAGTTTTCCACTGCGTGGAACTTACTGTGTACAGCCTGGAGAGGAAAAGCTGAAGTAAATTCACCAAAACTGCAGCTAGATGAAAGCGTTCTGAACGCTGGACAGCCAGAAATTGTGTGTGGGTTAAAGTTAACATAAGAAGGGAGAAAAGAAAATTTGAAAAAAAAGTTTAAAACAACACCACACTCAAAAGAAAAAAAAAAAGGAAAAGAAAGTCAGTCAGCCAAAGATCTAGACAAACAGCAAGTGTAAACTCAAGCAGAAGTTCTAAAGCGTGATCAAATTAAAGGAAAGCAAAATAAATCTTAGCAATAGGCTCTACACATGAAGTCAAACATACTGAAGTGTGTGCATATGCTATACATATGCATAGACACACACTTTGTTTGGTACTGTGACATCCTTTTGGATCTACTGAAGTGCTTCTCTTAGAGTCAATTCAATACTTATTAAAAGCAGTTGAGTTTGTTATTTTGATAGTTATTTCAGGTGTAGAGCTAACAAACACAGTGCCATAAATCAGACTTCTGAGTAGCATTAGGGGAAAAAAAAAATCAACACCAAACACAAGGAATTCATTTTGAGTTTCCCCAGAGCTTCAGATGGCTTGATCGCATTAAAGCAGGCAGATGCAAGAAAAACTCAACTTCAGTACCTTCCAACATAAAGGTAAGGATTATTTCAATTAAGTATTAATCAAAAGTGCTAGGAGTTCTACCTGTATTTTGGGGCTGAAAAGGAGACTGACTTGCTGTGGGGAAACCTCCAAAATTACTCGAGCCACTAGACTGTCCAAATGCATCAAAGTTTGCAAAACCTGCATTGGCAGAGTTCTGCGCTGTAAATCGCAAAGGAACAAAACATGTTAATGGATATGGGAAATAAACACAAAAACAGATGTATTAACTGAATTCATGGTCATGACAGCCTTCAAGGGTTATGTCCTACCATGTACTGCTTTTGACATGAAGAAAATCACACGTTATTCTACAACTGAAAGTTGTCTTTGATCAAGCTTTCACAAATCACCTTCCCAGAGCTGTACCAGCTAATGCTACTCCTGTCCTTCTCTCACAAGCTGCTACTCACAACTGCATGACCTGATGGAATCCACTTCAGCTTAACCCTCAGTGTTTGCAGTGCTGGCTGCTCAGGAAAAAACAGCCATAAAGTACAGAATACCTAGTTTCCAAAACTAGAACTTGTGGGCTAACCAACATTTCCTTGTGAATAAAAATATTCTTATAACATACTAGCAATTCAAATTGCTCATACATCAAGTGCTACTTCCTCAGGTGAATTTTGGTTGGCACAACCAGAAGAGTTTTGGCTAGGTTTATAAATTCATTTAACTAGAAAATTCAGTCTTTAAAAAAACTAAATCAGACAACAGAAATATGGAAAATCAATTCCAGTGGCAAGAAGACAGCATTCATACAGTGTATCTACAAAATAAAATCCAAGGAAATTTCAATACACAGAATTTCAGTTTTTGCCTTCCTTCATGCCATACCTACTATAGGAGAAAACTGAAGTTAAGACTAATTTTGACCAGCTGGAATTCAAGCACCTAGGGGTTCAACAGGAATTTGCATGCCTAACTGGTAAGCTCCACAGAAGCCCTTAAACTCTGTTATAAGCAAGAAAGAAAAAAAAATTTAATCAAATGAAAACCAAACCTTTGTATAAAGATAACTTGAGTTCCTATCTAAAGAAAGCTCACAAAACACCTTATGGAATAGCAGATGGTAATACATTACATTTTTAGGTTAGAATTAGTTTATTCTGGATAGATTTTGCAGATTAAGTATATATAAAGAGAATAAATTATGCTGATTGCTGAAGTACTGTAACTTAATAGTCTGATCGTGCTAATTAAAAGTTGTATTACTTCACTTAATTTCTATTCAAAAGCATCTGTACCACAGATTTATAAACTAAAAGCACACTTTAATACTAACTACTGTACTCCACAAGGCTGCTAATCTAAATGGAAATGGCTGCATTTTCCTTCCCAGAGTACCCTGGGAGAGAGAGTGAGGTTTGCTGGACTCAATACCACGTTTAATAAAGGGTGTGCATAAGCCTTTGGTTACAGAGCATGGCTTTGGCAGGGTGGTCCCTGTAAGGAGAGAACAGAAGCTGCCCCATTGCTGCACAGCTGCTACAGCTCCAAGACTGCCCCACCACTGCCCAAAGCTAAGCCCAGCAGCAGGGCTGGCTGGGGCATGGAGTTTAAAAAAGGTTAAAAACTTGTGTGCAGCAGCTGTGGCAGAGAGCAGTGAGGAAAATGCAAGAGAAAATACTGCAGACACCAAGGTCAGCTGGGAGAGAGGGAAGGACATGCTCCAGGCCCGTGGAGAAGACCATAGGGTGAGGAAGGCTGTCCCACTACAGCCCAGGAAGGACCATGGTGTAACACACTGACACTGCAGCCTGCAGAGGAGCCACACCAGAGCAGGTAGGGAGGGCATGGGGAGGCTGGAGCTTGTGGAAAGCCACTGCTGGAGCAGGCTCCTGGCAGGAGCTGTGGCTAATGGAGAGGAGGCCCCACTGGAGCCATTTTTCTGCCAGGAGCTGTGACCCTGCCTGAAGGGCAGGACCCCATGGAAAGGATCCATGCTGGAGCAGTTCTGGAAGAACTGACACCCATGGAAAGGGCTCATGTTCCAAGAAGTTTGAGGAGGACCATATCCCACTGCAGGGGAGGGACCCCACAATGCAGCAGCATGGGGAAGAAGTAGTGACAGAGATGAAATCCTACAACTTAACTGCAATATTCATTCCCTGTCCCTTCATGAGGAGCTAAAATGGTCAGGAGTGAAATTACGCCTCACAAGAAGGGATGAAGGTGGGTTTGGTTTTATTTTTTTTACTATCCTAGTCTATTATTAAGTGTCAATAAATTAAGTCAAGTCTGGTTTGCCCAGTTACTTTTTCTCTTGACTCATCAGCTTTTTTGTGTCTTCTCTCCCAAACCTGGTGATGGGAGAGTGAACACACAGCCCCATGGGCACCTGGAACCAGGCAAAGCCAACCCACTGCAGCATGAGAGTCGGCAGGGAGAAAAAAATATCAAAGTGAAAGAAAGATCTTGGGAAACTTATTTTCACCTTTGAAGTGTGCAAAACGTTGGCACAAACAGACAAAAATTACTTCAATTATATCCTCTGTACGGTTTCAAACAGCATTTTACAGACTCCAACTCCAAATCCCAAAATTTGTTTTCATTTTTAAACCAGTAGCTTTTTAATAGGAATAGAGTAAGACTTTACTTTAAAAATGGAAGTGATACTTTCATCCTAATGCATCAATTGGACAGACAAGAGACTGATTTAGTTGACCAAAGAGGATTAAGTATGTAAATGTCACTCCTAGAAGAAGAGCAAGATTATTCATTTTAATCATTCACACAAACAGAAAACTACACCAAGAATCCTAAATGAAATATCTCTTGGGTCCAAATTAAAAACTGGAGTGTATTACATTGAAAACCACTTCATTTTACTATATCAACTACACACAAAGGATGACTTTCAAGTGAGCCCATATTCAAACAGTATTGCTGTAAAACCTCTTCAGCAGAGTATTCTGAGAGTAATCTTATTTTATTTTACGCAGTAAAGTTTCAACCTTTGTAAATGTGGCACAAAGGTAAAGAGACCAGGTAACACTTGTACTCTCCGTCACCTGGACAACATGTAGATTGCAAATTCCAAAATTCAGCTCTCCACACAAAACCCCAAGAACAATCCTAAGTAAGTTCAGGAACTGCAGGGGGTTGCAGATTGCCATGGATTTACAGCTGCTCTTGACCCTGCAAACCAACGAGGCAGTACAAAAGCCAGCTGGCTACAACCAGGGATGACAACACCAGTCATGGCAACGCCAGCTGCTCCTACAGTCTCTGCAGTCTCTTCTGTGAGTCTGCACTACCTGCTGTGCAATAAAGGCATGAAACACCGCAAAACAGAAAAAAACTAAAATAAACCCCACATATATCTAAAGTCAAAAAAAAAAACCCTCTCTACAAAATAACTCTCATACTATTTTACTTTTTCTGGATAAAGCCTCTTCTCCCATGTTATCTGTGATATAGCTGTGCTGTGTCACTACACCTTTGTAAAATCTTTTGTGGAGGGCATCTATTCCATTAGTTGATAAGAAATCTACACGCCAAAAATTTTGATCCTTGTTGCTATTACCAATCCACAAACTACAGACAAATCAATCACATACCATCTTCAAAATCTCAATTTTGCAGAAATTACAGAACTTTTAAAATTAAATACAGACAGTAAACATGAGGTCAGTATGTTTCCCCTTCAATAAGCAACAGTATCCTGAACCAGCTTAATACATTAAAGAACTTGGAAAGCAGAAACATATCAAATTGCAGTTCCTGAAAAATTTTCGAGAGTTTCACCTACACTTCACAGATTACAGCCCAAGTTTGTTAATTTTTTCCTATCAGCTGCTGCACTCAGTAACTTATACTAAAGGATCTTAAGTCCTCGGCGATTTCTATAGTTAGTATTGTGTACAGGAAGGGAAAAAGTCCATCCCTTATACACACAGCTAAAACCAAGCCCTAAAACAAGAACACCAGATCATAAACTTCATGAAAGTAGTGCTGGACTAAGTGCAAATTCTCCCATCCTCCACTGCAGTGTGTAATTGCTAACAAAAATTACATGTTTACACAGCTCCTTAATGAGCATTTCAAACTCATTTTTGCCAAAGCTGGCAGACTGATCAACCCTCTTTGTGTTCCAAAGGAAGAGTCTGTAACATTTTGTTAATCATTTCACTAACACTACCCTGTACTTACTGCACACAAGACAAGCCTTACAAGCATTTTACTACAGCAAGTCAGAAAACACCCTCAGGTAACAAGTCTGCAATACACTTTTACTATCACATGCTCAGAATCAGATTTCTGTCTTTTAGAAACTGATTTACTAGCCCTGAAACTGCTTTGGGCTCTAAAACTTATGGTAAGAAGTCATGGGAATGACTACAATGGTTAGTTTGTGACCAGAAATTAAAAGACTCTCTCCTCAGATTATATTTATTCTGGAGTGTTCCTATAGCTTTTTATCCTTTTAAAAACTACTTAGCCAAGATGCAATGGAATTTTACTGAGATTTGGAACACAGTATTGAAATACTGCTTTAATGGAATTTTCACCTCCTAAAAAGCACTAAGAATAATTAAGTGTATATAAATAAAAAAATCATTCAGCAACAAGCTTGGAAAGAAATTATTAGAAAGAATTAACCATCTGCAGCCTTTTCGGTAGCACTATTGGCCAGTCAGCACAAGTTCTCCCAGTTAAACACACCTCTAAAATGATGATTAACATGAAACCTAATTTTAAGGACTTTACAGAATACACAGAATAACAATTGCTGTTGCAGTGTTACTGGATCCAGCCACTTATTTCACAACATTAATTTGGATAAATCCTTAGTATTTTGCACACTTCCTCAGGTGTGAACTTTAAGTTCCCTCCATGACATTTTTGGCTGTTAACAGTTTTCAGGACTGATTTGCAAGAAATCTCTCTTATTCTGGGTGGCTTAGCAGCACCACAGTTTCCCTCAGAACAGCTACATGAAAAGCCCATTCAGACCAGGCAGGCAAAGGTACTTTCCCACAACTACAAGGCAAGCTAGCAACAACAAACTTTAGTAACCACAGAATAGACTTTGCCTTTAGTATACATTTCTATGGCTCTTTGGCTGGGAAAAAAATCAAACCCTGAGGGTTTAATATATTTTACTGAAGTCATCCTCTAAGAATTCAAGGCCTATCCCCTTTCCTCAGTCAATACATATGCTCAAGGCTTGTTTATTCTTCTTGAAACTACAGAATACTGCACACATGGGCAGTACTCAGCTTTCAGACACACATACACAAAAGAGATCACTCTTTAAACTGGACAAGCCTTGGTTTTTCTTCTGACAAACTGGCAGTTATTATCAACACTTTTGAATGCCTTTAAAGACTGTATTCTGCTTGCTTTTCATGAATGCTCTTCCTAATAATTTTCAGAAAGAAAACTGAAGGTCTAATATCAGCTTCTCTCGACATTTTGTTATTCATCCTCTCACTCTCTCCCCCAAAGAGCCTAAAGTTTAGTAGTAGGCAGAAACAGTGTAATCATCCATATCCTAGGGAATAGCTATAGCAACTCCCACTGCCAAAAGCAGAATTGTCAGTCTTTATGTCTTCAACCTTTCTTTTTATAAAGACCTGAAAGAAATCTTCAGCAACACAACATTCCTAAGGTAGAGATTACATACACCTCATGAAGTTTAGTCAAAAGCCATCAAAATTAAAACTACATTTTATACATTTAAAAGGGATACAGTGGTCCAAATACCTACCTGTATGACTGTTGAAGTGTGCAAAATTAGCAAAATTTGCTGTAGCAGTTGACTGAGGAGGAGCAGCAGCAAAGATATCTGAGCCAAGGTCACTGAGGAGGTCAAATTGTTTCTTTTCTTGTTGCTGCTGCCCTTGAGATCGAACTACAACAGGAGACTACAAACAAGATTTCAATTAGCTAGTACAAAAAGGTGCTATTTTACCAAACTGACATTTACAAAATATTAGAAGGCTAGACTAAGCTTATTTCTTTAACAAGACATTTATTCCTGAAGTTTAAGATGTATGTAGCACACACCCTCCTCCTATAGGATGAGGAAGACGATTTATGCTACTACTCTGGCTTCTAAAGGAACTCTGCAGTTTCTAAATTTACAGGATTTAATAGCATCCAGAAGAATAAAGCAGTGACATATTATTAGCAACTTCAGATTTTGTATTTGAAACTGCAAGTACTGTACAAATACAAGCAATAAAACTTAATTTTACAAGATGGAAAATAGTTATTCATTACATTCTGAAAAAATGTTTAGAATACAGTATAAGGAGAGAAAACTGAAGAATTTCATAGCAAGGCTTGATGTTGCAATTTTCTACTGTTTGAGTTAAAAGACATCCATTCAAGAGTTGCCTGTATCCTGACAGTAGTTTTCAAAGTCTTCCCTCCACAAATCTACGTACACAGTGTTGTTTGACTTTCCATCACAGCATACAGACACTCCCTGAAAGCCACTGAAGCCAGTTTCAGAATGCATAGGAAGCAATAATAAATATGACACGCTTTCATCCATATATATTCACTGCTAATTTAACCATTAACAGCATCAGTCATTTTCTTATTTTCAAAGAGAAAAAACAAAGATGAAAATATAACACATCAGGTCCAAACTTTTGAGGTATCTATGCAAAAGACAATCAATTAATTCTATCACTGGAAAACTCTGCTTACTGAAAATAACCACTAAAAAAAAATCAATTTGGTCAATAGAAACAAACTTCATTTAGTACCTGATGTGCAAACATGTATACACTTCAGTAAAATATATGAAATACAGTGATCCTATTAGTTCCTACAGATCATAACAGTTATTTTAAGTATTTTTGTGCCACTGAAAGAGTAACAAGGACTGTAGAACAGTTCTGTGCTCCTCAGCAGTCATTACTCACTTGGCTAGGTGTGCCCTTGTTTAAGTGCAGTGCGGGTGCAGCTTCTCCCAAGAGAGATTTGAGTGGCTTCACCTCAGGTGTGCTGCTTGTACTACTGGCAGAAGACCCCGATATGGATGCATGGACTGATGCCACCACCTTTGCTTGCTCTGGAGGAACATACCTACATTCAAGAAGAGCAGTGGTTTTTATGAGTTTCACATGAGAAGTTCTTAAGTCTGAAGTTGGGAACTGGCAGATCTCAGCTTTGCTACTGAAACCCCAATCCTGCAATAGATTCTATCAGTAGTTTGCAAAATATCCATTCTTTAAATACGCCAGAGATTTTTTTTTTAATAGACTAGAATTTAAAGTCATCAATATTTTTAGCACTTAGTCAATATAAAACATGAGTCTTTCCCATACTAATAAATAGGATGGGAAATAATAGTCTGCAAAACTGTTACTTTACACTGTTGTTGACATCCTCTTAAACCATTTCTGTTCTATCAATATGAACATTGAGAAACTTCTTTAGTTTGTCTTCTCTGCTTCCCATAGGAGCTCTAAATAGAGTTCAGAAATCATTTCACTTTACAGAGCTGTGTAATCTAGTCTGAAGAGCACACTCAAAGAAAGAAAGCACACTCAAAACGAGAGCAAATAGTCCCTCTTCACTTCTCATCATAGGGGCAATCTTTGTGATAGTAAAGGTAGCTTACCATCTTTTCTTTTCATATTTTTCCTGTAGAAATTCCTTCACTTTCTGTGGATCCCTGAAGTCTGGAATTGCTGATGATCTATCATCAAATAGGCCTAGCCAAATCTGTTTGCACACCTTAAAAAAAAGCCAAACACAACACAGATTTATCAGAGAACATATCTTAATTCAAAACCTATTTAAGTTTACCATTGTTAATACATTAAGGTGTGTGGCCACATCATTTATATTCCAGATTGAGCTGCTGTAGCAACTGACTGTGCACCATGTACTGGTCTAAATATCTAAAGTTGCCTGTGACAGCAGGGCAAGCAGATCCCAGCATCCAATTTCACCATCCAACACTCCTTTTACAAAATATTTAGACAATGTACTCATGAAATGCAAAGCACCTGATTTCTACTTGTAATCTTTAAGATTCTTCTCCTTCACCTAATTCTACACATTCCCTTACCCTTACTTCAGGGCTTAAACTGTGTCAACAGATTCCATATGCCCGAAGCATCAAACAGTGGATTTTAAAGGATCCAAGGTTCAAGTATTTATATTTTTTATTACTATTTGAGTACAGGAGATGTTTTTCCAACAGCCTTTGTACCATGATGCAGTTTCTACAATACCATATACATCTGAGTGATTACATGAGATAATGGTAAAAATACTCTTGCTCCTATTTAATTTTCTAATTCTAATTGTGAGTGAGCAACAGCTGAATCACTTGCGAAATTCTCAGAATGTTCAAGCTTCAATTCCTGAGCAAAACAAGAGTAAAGGTGTTCTCAAAACTAAATAAGACGTAGGAGTTTTAACCTGAAATGTTTTAAGCCCTTCAGACTATTCTGCAAGTAACCTGAATATGCACCCAAACAATAATATCAAACATTAGCTACCCTCAAAAAATCACAGTGCCCTTTCTGAAGACGTTTCTTCCAGAGAGGCAGAGTCAAAAAAGCTTTGTTTTTATGATGCATACCCTTTCTTCCCACACCCTTTCTGAAATAGCCCTGACCATCCCTCCTACATGCCTACTACAAACATGCCCTCTATCCCCACAAGTGTCAGGTTCTCAACATTGTCCCCAGTGACCTTCAGCAGGAGCACAGGCTCTAACTACCAAGAGCTGCAAAACTGAATGCTCTGAAAGTTGGCAACTCAAGGTAGAAGCTGTGATACTTCCAATTCAGTATCTTCCTCCAACTAGCTAGCAAACATCTTATAGGTAATCTTATAGGTAATTTCTTATAGGTAATTTCAAAGATTGCTCAGGATTAGAGAGATTATGCACACAGACTAATTACATACTTCATACTTGATGTTTTAGTTCTAAATAGCCCAACCACATATTCAACACCTAACAGTCTTTATTACCAACATTATTAAGTCATAATGTCATCTACTGGATAGAGACAAACAGCAGGAAACAGATCTAATGATCAAAGGATATTTTTAAACAAGTATTTATATAGATAATTTAGAGCTAAGACCAATAGTTCCCACCTCAAACAAACTCAGCAACTCTGCATTCATTCTGCAATTGTACTCCACAAAAGGGTCAAGTTCAATGCACTGATCTGAGTTCTCAAAATTAAAGTCACTTCCAGAATAGTAATAGATAAAATCAAACTTAACATGTTTGTATAATACTTCTTCATACAAACTCAGAAGACAAACTTAGTCAAACAAGTCACAAGTCTGTTCTAAAGTAAAAGCTAATATCAAGAATCACTGTTTTAACAGTACCAATCTTTCACTACTTTTTGGTGACAAAACAAATAATGTGAGAATATTTATGTGTGTAGCTTTAAACTTGCAGTGAATAGTCTGAGATGAGCCAGCAGTAGTATTTCCATACTTAGATTTGTGAGTATAACTATACAAGCAGCAGTCATATGATTGCTAGGAGGAAAAGAAGTCCTGCTTGTGGCTATTTACAGAATCTCTAGCAGCAGGAGTTGGTGGTGTTCAAATCCACACAGTCCCCTCCCAACCCCAACTTCAATATTGGAAAGAACATCAGGAAACACTGAAGAAAACAAAAATTGTGCTTCATTTCACACAAGCAGAAAGACAAACGTTACAACAGCACCTACTCGATTCTGCACCCAGCACTGTAACACTTGGAGCTCTACCATTTATCAGTTCACAGCAAGCCTGAGATGTGCTTGCAAAAGACAGAGGAGGGCCCCTTCCCCACCCATATCCAACCAGCCAATTACTCCTCCTCCTCCTGCCACCTGAAACAAGTCAGATCAAAGAAACTCATCACAATTACCATGTCCCTGGTACCACTGAAACTCGGAGGAGATCAACTCACAGCAACAAACCACAACCCAGTTTTTGACATTTCTCCCTCCTAGTTTTCTGCTTCAAATTCACCCTGAAGTGCCTAGGCATTTGGGGGGGGGGGGGAAGGAAGAAAACAAAACAAAAAAAAACCCCAAAACAAACAAATGAAAACCCTCACCAACAAACAATCCAAACCAAAGAACCCCACCACAGCTGTGTCAATGTCTCAGGCCACCGTGACCACTACAGGAGATTTCTGTGAGGACCCAGCAAACAAGGTGCTGTGTGACTTTAGATCAATACCAGCTACAGAGCTATAGTAGATACAGTTCTATGAATATGCAAGCAGGAACGGAGGAGGACTGTGCTGAACAAACACCTGTTAGTTTAACATAATGCAAGCTTCTTAAAGGCATTGGCTCTTGCCATTGCATTGCAATTTTTGCAAACCTTCAGAAAGCAGGCTTCCAAAAGTGTTTCCTGGAGCAACTAATTCCTTCTAAATACCTAACCACAAAAGGAAGTAACAAGTGAAATATGCCTTAAGTCACTACTGTAATTAATTTCAACAAACAGCCAGGCACTCTGTGTTCTGTTGCTGGTAGCACTGAGAACAGTTTTACTAAATAGGCAACCAATTTTACTACCAGTTTTTCTAATGGAAAACCACCAAGCCAAAGAACCAACTTAGTCACACACATTTGAGCAAGACATTCTCATTGTACCAGAGTCTGACTGCAAGAGCTGTACAAATGCAGTGTAAAACATTTACCACAGCAAGATGTGAATTAAGTTTCATCTGGGTTTCTTTACCCAATGAGTTACCAGAAAAAATATAATTTCTTAAAAGTTCTTATATATGGACAAGTCTTAAACCAAAACCAGATACCCACAACAGAGAAGAGTAGTTTGGATTTGGATAGTGAGAATGAAGCAAAGGAACAATAGACTGTATGGAGGTGGCTGTACATGACTGGAATACGAAAGGTATATCACATCCTCATAAGGGCATTTCAAACCATCCTTATGCCCCAAAAAAGGCTGTTTTGTCTTCCTACTACAGTTGGGCTTGATGATCTTAAAGGTTTTTTCCAACCTACACAATTCTGACTTAAGTCCTTCAGAAAGCCATATTTTATAAGGCTTTAGAACCACATCAGAAACCATGAAAAGGCACATATTTCTGTCTGAAGTAACACACAACGCTTTGAACATCAGCAGCGTTCCAAGCAGGCATTCAGAGCCCAATAAAAGGCCCGTTGTCTTCTCCCTTGTTTGCTGGTGACCTGTGTGCTCTGTCTAGCTATACTTCTGCTACTATCATCTGACTTGACAGGGATCCACAACACTGCATTGATTATGCTTCAAGTGAGCCACAAAACACAATTTTCAGGCATCTAAAAAAACACAAACTGTAGAGAACTGTGCAATATCACAGAATGAAATCAAAACTGAAAAATAAAATTTTAAAAATACTCTTGTCAGAGACAGAACTCACATCATATAATTGTGTTTTCTTGAAGTATTTATCTTTCCATAGTCATTTTGAACTAAGTCACCAACAGTCCTGAATCTCATGCAAAGAAAGAAGTTTGCTGTGAGAAATTCTTATTTTTGCTTTATTTTTATTATCAGGCCACCACGGTTTTTGTTTCAAAGTTATTCAAAAGTTACTCTTGTGATAAATATCAGGGAAACTGAGGCCATACAACTTGCTGTTTATGGTGGGGAATGATTACTCAGCATTTATACCTTTGGAACCCCAATGACTCCCTACTGATTCACCACCTGAACTGGACAGATACGAAAAGATTCATTACAACAACAAAAAAAAATAGTAGCACCGGTATAGACAGATCAGACTGGCAACTTCAGTTGCCAACACTTCATCATAAGCTTCAGGGCTATGTTCTGTCTGGCCCAACAGCTGCCCAGGCAGGACACCTGAACAGCACAGTCACTCCCAGTTTTCCACAGCATGTGCTGACTCTTGCAGGGCATGGGAGCAGGGAGGAACTGCAAAAAGGTATTAGAGGAAATGTAAACCTGCACAAACCCAAGTCTTAAGCAAGCAGTTGCTCTACTAACCACAGTTTTCTTCTTATTTAATACAAATTCACTATCTGAAAAAAAAAATCCAAGGAAGTAATTGTTCTCAATTTTTGGTTATTTTGAAAACATATGTTTTGCAAAATTTGTATTTGATATCCCAAAGAGCACATATTTCAAACCATTCCTCTAACTGTTCCATATAAAAAGCACACTTGCAGAGATCATTCAGAAAATGCTACTGCTCAAGCTGTTGACACATCTACAGCCCCATTTTAACAGAATTACTCATTCCTTTGCTTTTACAGATAATACAAGAAGCATCATCCCAACTCACCACACAATTGCACAACACTGCTATTAAGGTATCAGGCCTAAAAATTCTATGGCTTTCTGAAATCCTTCTACATTGCACCATCTCCTTGGGAATACTCTGGTTCTGCCATTTAATATTAATATTGCTCTTTCTGCAACAGCAGCACAAATAAGCCTGTATTCAAAAGCTCTGTTTATTCACCAAAAGCTTTGCTATACTCCTCCTTTTGATAACCACAGCTCTATCAAACAAAATGCTCTGCTTAGAGAAGAGCCTGACAAGCTGGAGCCAAGAGTAAACATTCAAGTTATGTGGAAGCCCCTAGAAACAGTGGAACATATCCAACAATCCATAATCATTGTCCACTGTCCCTGAAAAGTATAATTAGTCCATGTCCCACTAGTTCACCAACTGAGCAGGGGAAAAAAAAGGAGAGCATTGAAGTTAGAATGACTAAGCATATGCAGCATTTGAAAGTCTACTTTTGTTGAAGGGTTGACAGAAGCAATACTTTTAAGTTTTGCCCCTATTACACTCTGAGGGCTGCAAAAATCAAGACAAAGCAAAGTTTTGTCTTGTCAGGTGACAATAAATAGGTAACAAGATTCAGCAGTTGTCCTCATGGAATTTAAAAGTTCATGAAAATCCCTTTACAACCGCTTTGGGAAAGATAGTACCTGTCCTCTGCCAACAAACTCCAGTCCTGCAAGGGATGTCATTAGACACTTGGCATGGCAACCAGATACTGGGACATTCAGAATTAGATCAGTAAGTATAGCATGAAGTAAAGAGGGAAAGAGAATCACAACCAGCATCAACCTACTCACCCTGACCTAGATAAAAACCCAGGAGGTAGCAAGGCAGAAACTGTGAGTTGCCGTAACTTAAATATATCACTGAAAGGAGAAATTGGGCCAAGTGCATAATGTATGTTATAATAAAGCCTATACCTATATTTCTCTTCATGCTATTGGTTTCCCTGAATCTGCACTCCACAGCTATTCCATCTGAGGGAGTACTGTTTTTCCCAGAGTAATTATATTTACCATACATTGGGCTTTCCATACACCATTTTCATTTTAGTCCTAGACTTTGAGAAATTATCTTTGTTTTCAGCTTTGACAGAAAGCAACAAAGAACACATCCCATTCAGTGCACATCTGGCACACCACAAAACAAAGTTAATCAGGAAAGTTTCTGGTTTAAAACCCAGCCTCCAGTAAGATTTCATGCTTTCAGGTGTTCCAAGCAGGGCTCAAAGACTAAAAGAAAAATACAGGTACCTATTTTCCACAAAAGTTTAGCTTTTGTTTGGCTTTTAGGTTTGTTGACGTGTTTTGGGGGTTTTTCCCTGTGTGTTTTTACAGAGTTGGGCAAGTGGGGAAGAACAGGCCCAGTAAAAACCTGCTAATTAGGACAAGAATCAGCATTATCCATCAAATTTTGCAGAAGCACTGAGAATCTGAGATTTCAATTATTTCTATTCCAGTTATGTATTTCAACTACCAAATAAAGCCATGTCATAACTATTTCACTGATAGAGATCTCCAGTGTGTGTGGGAATGCGGATATAGGAGAGACAAAGGCCTTCTGCTTACACAACACACAGAGCCACCACACTTTAAAAACTCCTGTTAGCATAGCTGGGCTGGTTAGGAAGAATAAAAATTCAGTCAGGCCAGCAAAGTTAAGTTCTTGCTCATTAATCCTCCTGCTCTTGTATGCAGTGAAGGCAGCAAGGCAAGGAAAAGCTCTCACAGAATACGTTCTCCTGGTGATAGAAGCTGCACTTCAACTAGGAAAAGGCATTGACCTACAGCATTTCTTGAGGCCCAGACATACCACTGCATAGGAAGATTACATGTGTCAGTCTAGTTTAAAAAGCTCTAACAAGATAATACCTTTCAGAAGGCTGGTAAATGCCAAATTAGATTTCTTCTTCTCCCCCTTCCTGCCAATAAAATATCCTCAGTTATCCACCAAATGTAATGCTGACAGTACAAAGAACTGCATATTACCACACAACAAAACTATGTTCCAAAACATAACACCCTACAGGAAGAAAGACTTGGAAACAGTTTCTTTATGTAAGCAAGTTATAGCTTTGTTTAGTAATCCTGCACTTCTGATGTCAATATTATTCATTAATCTCTGTAGGTTAAAAGAATTTTATACTGCTAGAGTACTGATTTCAAAGGCAGCTTGGGTCCAGAAGTTATAGTGGTTTCATAAGCAGCATCAAGGCAGTAAATCCTGCTAACAAAGACATTGTTCTATACACAATCAGCTCATGTATCTCTGTATCGTATTAGCAGAAGCAGCAATGTACTCCAAGGACACCTGACTGCACAGCTCGTGCTGTCAGCACCCATCAGCTCCAGCTCAGGACTGCTCCTTCCACTCCAGGGTTTCTAGGCCACATTTCACAGGAAAGGAGATTCTAGGGAAGCATTCTGGTCTGTCCTAACACCAGCTCTGAACCAGACTCAGACTGCTGCCAGCTCTGCAAGAGTGCAGGAAACAGGGACGTGCACAGCTGCTATTGAGAGTCAGGACAATTGGCACCAAACCAAAATTCAGCATTATTAAAATAACTCCAAGTAGCTGAGCATACCTTCATGTATTCTACTCATTAGCTCAGGTAAACATGGTCTTTGCCCCAGAGTAACAGAGATTTCCTAAATACAAGACCATCAAGATCTCTTTCTTCAACCACATGCATATTAGAACGGGTTATTTGGAAAGGTTATTCAATACCTGTCATTTTTTCAAAAGGGTAGGAGAAAAACTAACTCTGTAACTGGCTTGCCTCATAATACTATTCTTCATCTTAGGGGAAAAGTTTCTGAATAAATATTCACAGCTATAATGGCAACAGGAGATTAACACCACCTCCACTTTCTTCCAACAGCAAGTTCACTTCCTACTACCACTGCACAACTGAATCAGAGGCCAAATCAGCACCAGCTTCATTTGAGGATGAGTATTCAAACAGACGTCTCCATATCACTCTTTCCTTGTTATTCCTAACAAGAAAATGTGAAAATACCTCACACTGCTCTTCATGAAGAGAACAAGGAGACAAAGAACCCTACCCAGTGAGTCAGAACTGCCTTTCTCCTTCAAAAAGATTTCAGAAGGCACTTGAGGAATGTCAGCTGGAAGATGCTTCCATTCTCGCTGCAGTGACCTAACCCCAACGTTAGCAAAACTGGAGTCTGGACAGCTGTTTATACCTCCAGATGAGTAAGCAAAACCAAAATATAGGTGTCTTCTGATACAGTATAAGGATTTAAAACCCTGTTTGAAGCAGTAAAAACTCATTTAAAATAATGTTCAAGCTACCTGTGCCAGAAAGGCATTTCTTACAATGTGCATATACAGGGAAGAAGATGGTGTCTCACCTAAGGAAGAGCTGCTCCAAATAATCTCCCCCTGAAGCAGATGCTTTGCAGAAGCTTTTCAGTAACTGAATGTTTTATACGTGTGCCACAACGAGGGTCATTTACAACAACTGGGGAAAAGTTAGTATTTAAAATATTAGGAAGTGTTTTGGGTATTTTTTGGTTTTGTTTTTTGTGTGAGTGGTTGGGTTTTTTTGGTTTTGTTTGTTGTCTGGGTTTTTTTAGAGGACTTCAACCTCATACAATACACTCACCTTATAAATACCCTTTCAAGGAGAGTGGAAAACTACTTCCTCTAAGAACAACTCAGCACCTTAACTACTTTATCTCATGGAAGTTCTCTTGCTATTTTACTTTGTTTTCAGAACAAGATCCCTATTGTACAACCATTAACTACTCATCTGGAAGCAAGGAAGGTTATCACAGAGGCCTTGGCCGTGTTGGAGAAAGACAAGAATAAAAAAGCTGGAATGAAAGTATTTTAGAAGCTACAGAAAAATGGAAGTTAAATATATCAGATTGCCAAAAAAGTTGAGCTTCTTTTTAAAAGTATCACTGTACAATTGTTTTAATTGTTGATGTTACAACATTGGACAATTCCATGTTTGAAAGGTCTTACTTTAGGAAACTTCCTTTCTTCCTATACACACAAGAGCCTCCTATGTTGAACAGCAAGCTATGCAAAAAAAAATTTTGTGAGGTCAGATGAATTTCCTCTGTCCATTATCTTATCTGCAGATAAGTATTCCAAAGTCCAATACCAACAAGAGAAGGCAAAATGCCTATTTAACTACGCAATACAAAGCACAACAAAGTGAAAACATGTTTAACTAGGTTTTAAACTTCTAACAGTGTTTAAAACAATCATCATTTCTGTTCAATATTTGAGCACTCCTGAGATCTACCATCAGCACTTATAAGTGTCTATTCAGTTCTACTTAAGAAATAAAGTAATAATCAACAACCTAAAACTAAACTCAGAAGGACATCTTCATTTATGAGACAGCTCATTTAAATCACTGCAAATCCCTAATTAGAGTACTACAAATGCAAAGACCCCCACTTTTGAAACAGAATAGCACTGCAGAGGTCTGTGAATTTTTTTCATGTCAATAATAAATTATGTATCAACTAAATAATGATGATTAGCAGACTAGACATGGCTATAAAGAGAAGGACAACCACACCAATCAGTTGAGAAGGGACCACTTAAGGTTCCAGATCAGTGAAAACAAACTCATAGCACTCTCTACACATTGCAAGCTCAGTAAAAAATGAAATTAAAACAAATACAGGGACGGAGCTATAAACACATGTTTTCCTTTACACTTTTGGAATCTTAAAGCAAAGCTGGAGTTTAGAATCTAATCTTGTGGAAAGAGCCTCCAACACACTCTATGTGAATCCAAAGATTCTTTATTAAATTACCCTATGCAAATAGTCAGCAATATGCTCTATATGTATATACACACACATATGCAATGCTCTACAGTTTTAGAAAACCCAACCTAAGCCATCAAGAGTATTTTATAAAGTCTGAGAGAGTCCAGGCCTTGTTCTAGCTCTGTTTAGAGGAATCATCCACTAACAGTCATTTCAACAAATAACACATGTTTACCAGGACAGAAAAAGAAATTACTACTTCTGTTTTTATTCTTCAACCTGTCAGTTATGAATGGACCAACTTTAAGAAAGTTAAGTATCAGCATTTTACTGAATGATGGGATTTATCCCCACAAAGCTTCACAAAAACACACTAATAAAACATTCTAGCCTACAACAGTTCTACTAAACAGGATACAGATGCAACCAATGTGAAGCAGAACCCTGTCTAGTTTGAACAGAGGCAAAATCCTCAAGGCTACAGCATGGTATTAAAACACAAACTTCACCCTCAAACTGAAGTCAGCAACAGCCACATCCATGGCTTAAATTCTCCATGTATCCCCATGGAGCCAATCCAACATTCACCTCTTATTTTTTCTTCTATTAAAAAGAACAAAAAGTCAGTATGCTAGAACTTGTCCTCTTCAAAGCTGCCACAAACCACTCACTAGATAACAATTTCTCCATTTCCTTCCTTTCTCCAAAAACATTCAATATGGATACACTTTTATTAAGTAAAGACACTATTAAACTACTAGAAGACTTTCTGACATCAAGTGTGAAGAAATACAGCTACAAACTATATTTTTGTATTTATTTTTGTCACAGTATACTCTTTCAAGAAATACTGCTGCAGTTTCAAGTTCTGAGATTGCAGGAAAAAAAAAAAGGCTGCATTTTGCAAAATCCAAAGGAAACCCAATTCAGAAATACTGATCATGAGAATCTGGATTGTCTGGGTTGGGCAATAACATTATGATAATCAGCTACCCAATGAAACAAGCTCTTCAGAAACCTCCTTTCAAATGATGTTGGCTTCAAAACACTTCTGTCTAGCTTTTGCAAAAAAAGCCACAAACCCAAAGACCCCTAAGTTTTCTTTTAAGAAGTGTTTTCAACTTTAATACTAAAGTGCCAAACCCACTTTATTCTCCAAATAATACTTACTTCATTTCCATGTTTCTGCAGAAATTCTATTTCCTGTTGTGTGAACGTAGTCATTGAAATCGACTTCACTCTGTGGGGTGGATTCAAGCCCCGCCTGAAAGAAACAAGAAGTATTCAGCACTTGGGAGATTTGTCATCATACAATCACATTTAACACTACAGCTAGAAGTCAGACAGTTTTAAAATCAGGAGCCATCTCTGTAAAGCACACTCATTCTTGGGACTGCCATACAACTTAAGACTATGTAAGTGAGTTCTCAAAGTAACACTCAGTATACAAAGCCAAATAACAGAACTTCAGGGGAGACCAATAATCACAATTGCTCATGCAAAGTCACTCTGGTACTTTTGATGCAAATTTAAGAAAACAAAATTATACTTTAAAAAAAAAATCCTAATCTGCTTCACCCTTGTCTTTACCTTTTGTCTCTCACTCTTGGGTTCCTTAGTTGTAGTTTCCTTTCCCTCCAACTCCTTCCCCATGTTGATCTCTTACTATAACTTCTACACAATAACTAGATCTCTTCAAGCTAAACTGCCCAGCTCAGGCTTTTTCTCTTATTTAACCTACATTTCCTGTTTCCTCACAGCATTTTTTCTAGTTTAGCTTTTGCCCATGCACTCACAGGGGCTTACTCCTCCTCCTGAACGCTACAGAAGTAACCACAACAGAAGCAGAGACACTGGTTTTAGCGTGCTCTCAAATGAGAGATACCATTGCCAGTGCCACAGCTCCAAACGTGAGCAGCTCTGCCTTAAGCCCAGACTGGCAGCACTCTCATCCCACCAGGCTCAGGAACACCAGGCCCTTGTGCTGCCACAGCCTGACATCGTCAAACCCCGTTCAGTCACAACCTGCAAGCACTGAGAGAAAACCTGCTGAGCAACAGCACCAGGGGAAGAAAAAACCTGCTTTCTTTTCTTCTCAAACTCCTTCTTTAAACACATGCTAACTACTGCTTTTGCCCACAAACCCTTCCAATCAAACCCAAGCTGTGCTTTGACCAATGGACACAAAAACATTCCATCCCACATGTGCCAAGCACTGGAGACACTCAGGCAATACCACAGGGCTGGTTTAACACTCAAATTAATCAACTTAAAAAACAATTAATATACATTAACCATGAGATATCAAAGCACACAAAAAGCTTTCCAGGGATGTACTACGGGCCTAACAAATCTCTAAGAAAATCAGCTGATAGCTGTATTGCTTGTATTTGTCCCTACACTTTTAATTCTAAATTTGGTTCAGATTGCTTTTAAGAATAATAAAAAATTCCACACTGACATCTAATTTAGGACAACCAGTGGAATTCTTTAAGCTCCATGAACATTATCCCAAGAACATTAACTATAAATTAAATTGCTATCCATCAGAACAGCCTATGACAAAAATCTGATATTCCAAATATTAACATTATATTCAATTTAGAAAAATTTTAGGAATTCAAGTTTTTCAAATCAGTCTAATGGGATAAATACCGTTGTGCATTTAGCTTGCAAATTCACCTTCATACCTAAATTCAAGTATACTGTAAGACAATTCTGATCTAAGTTATAATATGTCCACATTTTAAATCAGAAGTTGAATACAGGTTGGAACACTAAGCAGTAACACTTTAGCCTAAGTTTCATGAGAAAATAAATTTGAGATAATCACTGTTTGAAATACTTGGATTAACAATTAATTGTATTTTGCTAAGAAATGCAGTGATGTTGAGTACCTTAAAAGCAGAAGTCATTTACAAATCTACAGGCATATGAAAATTAGTTTTACAGAATACCATTTGCTTCAGCAAATTTTTGAAATTGAAGCAGCTGACATTGGATTCCACAGTTCAGCATCTTGACAAGGTAAAAGTTTCACTGAAGTTGGTGAGAGAAGTTTTAAGATAGTTGATTAAACTACCTTCTCTCAAAATACTAAATTTCTTGGTAAATTAAAGTTACCAACTTAACATTTTTCATACAATGTATCACCTACATCAAAAATAAATTACATTTATTAAAATATGATAGCATTATCTAGATTTTTTTAAGTACTCATTTTGAGATGGTACAATTTAAAAGAAATCTGTAGGAGTTCTATGCAGGTAAAATTCAGTGTTTCAGAGCTGGTACTAGGACTAGGCTTTGCTTATTTTTGGGTTTTAAAAGAAACCTTCTCGGTCTGTGCATGCAAGTAATTACATTTCACTAAATGGCACTTGTAGCATCACACATTGAGTGACAGCATAGAAACAGAACTGGCATCCACCTGGCATTTCACACAGATATGCTCCATCAAATGTTATATGACAATTACTGTCCCTTGCTTTTACAGTAAGTATAAAAGCAGTTCTGTCTGCCTTAGTCTGTTCAATTTACTCTCCTCCTAGTAATTACAGTAGCAGCACAATTAGGTAGTTGTAAACTATTCAATGACAATTTAAAAGCCAGAGCTATTCACTAACACATCCACATGTTTCTCAGCACAGGCAGTTTATCTCAACTTTCCCATTGGCTCCTGCTGGAAACTCCTTTCTGCAGAAAGTAGAGTTTAAGTACTCTGTTGTACCTGTGTTGGCAATTTCAAGGCACTGCACAAGTTCTTTAAGATGTACCTACGCTACACTAATCTACCAGGGCTCTTCAGAGCATTTACATCAGCAAACACTGCTATCTTCAGTGTCTTCAGCTCTATTAAGCAGCAATAATAAACACGGTTGAGGCCTAGATAAGATTTTGTTAAATCTCACCACACTTCCTCCATGCCTCTCTCTGCAGTGAAGAGTTCATACATGTAAGGTTTTGTAAGGTTTTTTGATATACACATTATATCCACGTGGGATAAGATGAATTCACATTTCTCTTACACCATCCTGCTAAAAGAAGGAAGACATCCCCCCTAAAGGTCAGGTCACCACACAGAGGTATCAGACACCTGGCAGGATGAAAGACAGCACAACACCATGTCAGTGGTCCAGGAGGACTGGAAATTCTGAACAAAACTTTAAGAACCATAATCTAAACTATAAAGCTGCAATACTGTACATTCAAGTATTTATGTCCACTGATCATGGCAAAGGATGTAGGGAACCTATGCAAAACTTCCTCTTACGCTAAAGTAGCCTAAGAAGTCAGCCTGGAAGAGGGAATTCAAGACAAGAAGCAGCACATAAACACAGCCCAAACACATGGATTATCTTCCTTAGATAAATTACTTTGATTCTACCATTAGAACAGTAAACTCTCTGGTTTTTTTATGATTTCTAAATAACATCCACAAATTGCCTGGAACTTCCCTGAAACAGAGCAGTTGTGGAATTTTTTTGAAACAGGAATCAAGGACCAACCCTCCCTTACCTACAGAGATTATTTAATGACCCAAAATGATTCACAAACAGCTCATCTACATATGGGGGAAGCTTATTGGTAGACAGCCAAGTACAATGATCCCTTACGAGGAATTAACAAACCTCCTTTTTCGTCGGAAAAATGATTCTTTCCTTGTATTTGACAAGCGTTTCACACAGTTCTATTGCTTTACAGTACTCCCTATTTAACAGGGAACAGAATGGCTTACAGTCCCTTAGTGCAAATTATCCATGCCTAAATTTAAATTGACCCTGAACAAGTATTTGCAACGTGCCCCTGTGCAGCCATACCAGCGAGTCCCTTCCCTCCAACAGACCCCTGGGGAAGGCAGCAATAAACGCCACCTCAGCACTCAAACCACACTGCAGCTCTCTCCTCCCAAGAGGCCCTGGGAAAGATGACAGAGTAAGACAATTCTGCCATCTGCACTTATCCAGCACACCAGAGCTAGAACATCCCACACAGAGATCCCACTCATCACTGCCGACTTCTTCACGCTCAGCAATGATTATTTCTGTGCAAGAGCAGTGTGAGCGCAGTGTGTGCAGTGAGCAGTGTGTGCAGTGTGAGCACTGAGAGCAGTGTGAGCAGTGAGAGCAGTGTGAGCAGTGAGAGCAGTGTGAGCAGTGAGAGCAGTGTGAGCAGTGAGAGCAGTGTGAGCAGTGAGAGCAGTGTGAGCACTGAGAGCACTGAGAGCACTGTCTCCAGCCCAGAGAGCCTCCTCCAGTGACCCTCACTGAGTCACAGCTTAGCGCAGGGGCAGCTTCAGAGAACATGAGACCTCTGTTCTCCAGAGGGCATTGTTAAACTGGGGCTCTCACAAACAAAGGAAGCTTTAAGGCCACTGACACAGGATTCTGCAGCCTGGCAATCGAAACATTAAACATTCAAAACACAGTCAACAAGCAGTGGATATTTGTTACTAACATAATTTAGTGGCAAATTATAGTTGAACTTGTGATTGTTGGCAAAGCAGCCGTCTGCAAAGGCCAGGGCTGGGAGGGAAAAAAAATGTAAAGAGTGAGCTCTGGCAGAACAGAGGGTCCCTTTCGTGGGAGGAGTGGTGTCCCCTGGATCAGATTTTAACACCATCTCAAGTCTAACCAAGCAAAATCTGATCCCCTAAAACCCAGGAAGTTAATGAGGCAAGTCAGTTACCAACCCATCACAGAGCACCCCACATGCCCAGGTGTCCAGAAAACAAGCACCAGAAAACCCAATGTCACAGCATTCGTTATTATTTCTGTGCTATCGTAATTAGCAAATGAGAAGCAGCACTGGCCATTCCTGATATTTGTAAACCTCCCTGGAGACCCTCCGCCATCTCACAAGCTCATTTATTTTTAATAGCAGAAGACTCATACACACATTTTGAAGCAGAATTAAGGTTAATTTAATTGTTTTCTTAAAAAATACCCCAACATTCTTTCTGAACTGAACAGTGTTCACTGTGATATAGACATTTCCTTTGCTCTCCTGCCCTGCAACTGAAAACCAGAAATAGAGTAACACAGAAAATACCCATAAGTATATATATATACACACACACAGAGACACAGACCACATGGAGTCATTTTCCAAACATGCTCCAAAGGAAAAAACAGACTGAGAAGTCATGCTAACACAACTGCCTTCAATCTAGCACTGCTTATTTAGACCATTTTAATTTCTGCTAAACTTCTAGGGAGAGGTCAATAACTCATCACCACTGCACAGAGATGTTATAGTTTGTTACTAATCCATCGGCCATCAAATACTTCCATCTGGCTGAAACAGAAGTCCTCACCCATGAAAAGTTTAAATTTATTTCAACTAGGAGCATTACAAGCAGCCAGAAGAAGGCCAGTAGTTGTAAAAAAATAGCATAAAAGGGCTTTAGCATTTCTCAAAGTACCCATTATGTTCTAAACATTACTTGTTGCTGAACAAGAGACTTCCTAAGTAAGTTGGGAGGGAGTTAAGAGGGCAGTGAGACAAAGGATAGGAGTACTTTAATTATCACATCAGCATATACAAAAAAGAGTCAAGATTAAATTTAAAAAATGTAACACAAATAGTGTGCAAGTGGACTCTCAAACAGGGATATTTTCCATTGAACTGAAAAACATGTTCTTTTTATCAAAGCTGGGCACAGGCTGACTGAGTGCTACAGAAGTGCTTGAAAGCAGAGATGCACACACAGCTGAGGTACAAGGCAGAGAGGCATTTGATAAGACAAAGGGAAGGATGTCACTGTCAGCAGGCCACATGGGAGCATCCAGGAAAACAACAGTCATAGCTACCAACATAATCCTTTGAATCAAAGGACTTCTGTCAAACCAAAATAATCTCCCTGCCAACATTTCCCAAGATGCGGGTTTGCTGTAACAAAGAGAAATCTTCCCGTGGTATATGACTGTAATCCCTGACCTGAGCACACTGCTCCTCCAGAGCATCTCCTTCCACTCTCAGGGCAGAAATTCTGTGTATAATTCCAGGTATCCTATATTCTTGTAAAACACCAAAAAGTTGAATTATCTTGTGTGATGCTAGCACACTTTTTTTATCCCCCACATGAAGAATTTAAACACAGGGGACAAGCAGAACTATTTTAAGAGGAAGCAAATTCGCACCACTGTGCATGAACTTTCTCCTGCATGCACCACTTTGTACAGCAAAACTGCTCTGGTAAACCTGATCTGATCACTTAAACCCCAGGTAGTACAGAAAAAAAACCTCCTGTCATTCACACTTCCAACTTGACAAGACTCACCTTCAACATTTAAGTCAGAGACAGATCTTTTTAGCAAAGCCACTAGTTCTGTCATTGTTTTTAGCAGTGTGTGAACAATCTAGACATGCTATTTTGGGAACCAGTAGAGGGAATAGTAGGTTTTAAAAGCTAAATCTAGAAATACATAGCATCACGCTTTTGATACACATGAAATACTTAAAGGAAATTCAGGATGGATCCAGAATTAAGATTTTGGATGTGTATAGGCAGTCCTTGCCAGGACAATTAATAAACACTTCAGAAAACTAGCAAAAAAAGTTACAATACAGTTTTAAAAAGTTTAGAGTTAACTGTATCTAGAAAAAACATGCCTATTTAAGATTATACTGATGTTAGCAATCACTTTTAAATAATTGAGACACCTTTCTGAAGGAGACTTTAATCTACTAGTATTTTAATCTTGCATTGGGTACTTCATGCTTGAAAAAACTAGTCTACTTGACTCCAAGAATACTTCCTGTATCAGATTAGAAAAAAATAATTAAAACAAGAAGCAACACAAGTCATTTACATAGCATATAAACAAGATAAAGTACTAAGATTATTAAAGCCTTACAGTAAAGCAAGTACTATGAGGCAGAACGCAAACAGCCCATTAAGGACTACAGAAACAGCAGCACTTTTAGAGCTGCCTTTATGTGGTTTGTTCCCAAGTAATTTCCCTACACCCTGGTATTCTACAGTGAAAAGCATTTGGAAATAAACAAATTGTTTGAAGAACTGTTCTGACAGAAATGTTAAAATTAAGTTTCTAGTTATGAAACAGACATGACCTACACCAACTCTCATCACTAACAAAAATGTCCCACTGGCTAGGTCCTAAGGTGTTAACCACTGCCTATGATCCTGCACAAACAATTTATGGAAGTTTTTCCAAGTTGACACAAAAGAATGAGTCCAAATTTATTTTAGAGGGAAGCTTTAAGTCCTCTCAACAGTAACTTACTCCACCTGTAAGAGTAGGTGTTACCAGCTGTAAGAACCAAACATGTTTGTGGTTGCTATTTTACAGCTAGACAAAAACACTGCATATTTAGAAAAAAAAATTGCATTTTATTGGAACACCAATACATGAAACAAGTTTTTGCAGATAGTCTTCCTCCTTTAAGCACGGTAACATCCAAATGATGGTCAACTTAACACCAAGTGGCAGCTGTCCCCTACTTATGAGCTGCTTCACTGCCTGTACATCCTTTTGGTTGCTGTAAATTGGACTATGCACTTTAGTAGTCCACACCTCCCAGCCAGCAGATAAGAGGAACAGACTCTTCTGAACCCACGCTAAGCATCTCAGTAGCATTCACAATATATTTGTCTATAAAGGTTAAGAAGCCTGAAAAATAAAGACAAACGCTTTCATGGTGCAGCTTTATTATGCTGTCTGTTTAACCCAGTAAGAACATGTGCAACCACTAAATAAGCTCAGTGCAGTAGCTTAAAATAGTTTCACATGCCAGCACAAATAACAGTTTGCTAAGAGAGCAAACAATAGCCAGAGCTGGCTGATTGAATGGCATGTATGTACGAAAAACTAGAGTCTCCTTTCAATTTTGCAACCTAAATGTATTTTCTGTATTTGCATCAAGTCTGTTCAGAAACCTGCATAAAGCAGAAGAACCCAAAGTCTAATTAGCTGTCTATTAGTATAAAAGGCAGTTTGTTCCATGTAAATTCAGCAAAGAACTAACACATTTGCTTTGTTTTGTATTTCAACTTAATTACCAACTTTGTTCTAAAACACCAGACTTTACTTGGAAGGGCTGTTTGGGATAGTAAGGGGACAGAAATTATTTCAGGCTCTTGAATGCCTTTTATGAACTCAAATCCTTAGACACCAATCTGTACTCTTTGACATACTATTTATTTCTTCTTTGGTTACTCTTTGATTCTGCTTCATTCCATTAGCACAATGCTACAGAATCATATAAAAGCAAACAGATATAGCTAAGGAGACAGCAACACTGAAGACAGCAGGGTCTTTCCCCTAAATTACGGATATGTGACTGAAATTCACGACTGACCGACCTCAACTCTTAGTTTCATACACACTATCTCTGGGGAGGATGGGTGGAAAAGGGAGGAGTAGTGGGGAGGCCCATACAGGAATGAGGAACAGGAAAAATGCAATCACTTTATCAGAGCCAATCCCTTTCCAAGGTTTATATATATATAGTTTGCAGGAAATAATCGATGTAAGGGGAAAAAAAAAAAACCCAACCACCTTCTACTTTTCTGATCAAGTCTCTTAAACCACGGTGGCTGGAGTTTATCGACTGAGACTGAGCTTAAAGAGTTGTCTTACAAACTACCACCAGGCAGAACTCGATGCACATAAAGCTATGCTGCTGGTTTAACTGAACGTTAAAGAATTATCTGTAAACGTATTCACGCCAGGTTTAGTATCCCCGCATCTTCTCAAGGCTGTCATGACAGTGAACTGCTCAACCACGTGCCCCTTCCCTTACCACAAGTATTGCAGCACACTTGTTTAATTAAGCAGCCCTCCTACACGTCCGTGGGGTGGTGGCGCTCCGGCTTCCCGTGCGCGCTCCCCCTACGCGCCGGAGAAACCTCCCCGGGATCAT
>WEIU01015186.1:534835-552258 GCA_013389925.1 Aegithalos caudatus
GTGGGGCCGAGTCACCCCGCGTGACCCGGCGGGGCGGGGGGAGAGGGACGGGGGGTCAGTCCTGTGGAAAATCCGGATGGAAAAATATCAATAAACAGTGAGCGCAGTTAGGCTTTTCTCGGGGAGGAGGGGCTCGCCTCTCCGCCGCTCAGCGGGGTGCTCGAGGCGTGCTGTTCCCCTCACACCGCGGGGTGAGCGCCCGGCAGTCCCCGCCGCCCCTCAGCCCCTGGTGGGCAGTGGGCTCAGGCCGGCTGGGGAGAGCGGGAGGGGCTCCGTCAAAGAGTGACCGCCTGCCCCGTCACCGCCCCAGCCCTGCCGGTGTCCCTCTGTGCCCCGAAAGTGGAAATTCAGTCACGGAGCGTGGCGAGAGCGGAGGCGCTCCCGGTCCCGTCAGGGGCTGTGCTGCCCCTCCCAGCTCCGTGCCCGGGGGTGCTGGCGGCGGGGATGACCCGGGGGACGGGCTGGTGCGCCAGGTTCCATGAGGTTCGTCAGCGTGGATTGCAGCAGGCAGAGGATTTGTGGGGAAAACACCCCCACGAGGTCTGGCTTTCTTGGGACGGAGGTGAGAAATGCAGTTTTCCTTTGGGAATTTGGTGCCCGGCGAGCCGCTCCCCCATCAGGGGAGGGAGCAGAGCCAGCAGTCACGTACATCTGGTACCCGAGAGGCAACCCCAGTCAGCCCCTGATCCACAAAATACCTGTTTGTCCCACACGAAGGTGCCTAAAGGAATATTTCTCAACAATGCGCAAAATCAGTGTTAAAAAAAAAAAAAAAAAAAAAAAAAAAAAACCCAAGAGNAAAAAAAAAAAAAAGCCAATGCACCTTGTATTTCAGTGATTTCATTTACAAAACACCTCAGCAACAGTATGTATGATTAAAATCTTTTAAGGTTTAATGATTCCCGACATAATGTATTTAGGGTCAAGATTTGTGCCCCTGACGTCAGTACACATAGGAGCAAGATCTGATCCACTGTATTTTCCTCATAGTTTTAGTTTAAAAATCTAGGGCTAGGTGTTCAGCATCAGTAATCTGTCCTTCCTCTTCTGAGTCCTCTGGTTGTGCTAATTTACATGAGGTGATCAACCAGAAGGCAATGCTGTAATTTTTTTTCCTAGTCTAGATGGCAGGAGCTGTTCAAAGTGAAAAATAAATATCACTAAATAATCACCAATGCTTAAACAGCATTCTCAAGAGTAAACAGGAAATATTTCCAGTCTTATAAGGACCAAATTCTCACTGCTTCCTCTAATTTTTCACTTCTCTATGAAATGCTGATATTCTTGTTATTCAGAAGGTTTCATTTACTTTGCCGTTTACAAAACATGCTAACATACCTTTGCCAATGACCTAAATGACCTAAAGCAGATGACCTAAATTTAGGAAAAAAAAAACCAAAACAACAAACCCTGAAGGTTATCAGTTCCCTTGTTTTGTTTTTTCCTGGAAAATCCTTTGGAGAGCAGCGATTGGCCACACACCTGCTGCAGCAGGGAGTTGCTCCATGCAGCCAGGTTTTGTTTCAGCCAGAGTCAAAGGTGATTTGTAACTGAAGTGGGAACATGCAGCTTCCCCTGCTCCTGTCACGACTGTACTCACGTGAAAGTCACACAGGAACAGCTGCTAATAAAAACGACATCACTGTCATTGACATTGTCATTGTCACTAAAATGTGGAACTGAGCTCCCAGGGAAAATTCTAGCATTGTTTAAGTCAATCAGAAAGTTCAGCAGGAATCTTATGGCTGCAGTTTGCTTTGTGAAGAAACAGTTCTGCCATTATTCTGGTGTTTGATAAGCCTATTGAACCAAGATAGGCTTACACTAGTGGATAAATTACCTATGTTAACATTAATGTGGTTTAGAAACCACTTTCTGTAAATAGCAAGCTTCTCCATTCTGTATCTTAGAGAGCAAATTTATCCCAGGAAAGTAGAGAATGAGACTTCAGGGGTGTGTGAGGACACTCAGTGTTTACAAACGAGATCTGTGGGATTGGGCTCTTCTAGAGTCTGTGGGCACACCTGCTCCCAGCCTTGGATTCCTGCAATCAAGTATCTAAATCTTACCCTCCTGTTTCCCTTAGGAACCCCTCCCTAAGGACTGCAAGGCCCTATGTATAGCTGGGTGTGGAACACTGTTGACACATGTAGATCTGTGGGGTAACTTCCAGCTCTGTTTCACCTCCCCACAAGCAATAAAATAACTTGTGCTTCTCTTCCTCTCCCGCTTTTTCTATTTTTTGCAGCTCACAGCTAGCATTAATTCCCTCAAAGCAGCTGGCCTGTGTTTTCTCTAAATCACTAAAGGAAAATATTCACAAATAATAGACATGAATAAAAATGTTTCTCTTCAGTTTTACTCCTTGATTTTTGTTATATATTTTTCTGTTTCTCTACACTAGAACATGAATTTCCTTTCCTGCAGCTTCTCTGTCCAAATTTGTTCTTCATTCTCTCCTTCTAATGACCAGAATTCTGCAGTTGGAAATATACTGGCCAGCTGTTTATTCCAAAAGTGCTTAATCCCTGCTGCACCTGCTACAGCTTTTAGCATTAAAATTAATTTCTTTGCAAGAGGTAAAACAATTATTTTTTATGCTTGCAACATTTCTCTTTACATAAGAAACAGGATTTAATATTCCAGTCGCGGGTAATAATATCTGAAAGATGTTGCTTCGGTAAGCTCCTAAATGTGGGCCAATAGGGTATAAATTATAATATACAAACACATAATCTAGGTGATTTATTGTCAGGACCAAAAGAAACAAGAGTCTAAGAATGTACATTTGGGAGATGAGTAAGACGTTCTCTGTTTGTCACTAGGATTGAGGTCAATAATATCCACTTTAAAGCAATTAACCCAGCAGGATAAGTGATGTGAAAATTATCATGCTGAAAGGCTAATGGGCTATTAAATCCATCTTCCCTCACCACTGATGGGCATACAGAATTAATCCTGGGATTAGGTGTATCAGATCCGTGGTAAACTGCTACCTTGATATTTGTATATGAAGGGGTTTCTGAAAATGCTAGGAAAGCACACAGGCAGAACGTTCACTGATATGCTCTAGTCAAGGTTCAGTCCACTGAGCATAAATTAATGTGTCTGTGCCTGGCCTTACTCAAGCAGTAGCTTTTTATTAATGAATAGATACATTTTGGTAAGAGCTCAGAACAAGAGAAAGTCATATTAATTATATATAAATCATACTGCCTGTTGACAGTTATTTAAATCTGGACAATCCAATGCAAGAAAATGGTCAGTCAAATATGATTGAATTACAACATTATCTTTGCTTGCAATGCCATTTCCCTAGGACATTTCCCACCCACTGCTATGACATTAACATAGTAAAAAAGGTAAATGATGGAAAGCCCTGCCTTTACCCTTAACAGCTGTGAATAAAAACTGGCCTCACAATAAAGAGAAAGGCACAGTCACATCAGCCTGGGATTTTTGTAATGAACGAGTTAGTGGTATTTTTTTAATGTCATCTTTTATTTGTGTGACATATACCTAATTCATTTGGAGTACTAGGGGCTAGGAAAGGATTTTCAGTCACCATATGATTCTCTTCCTGCTTTCTAGATTGGCCAGTGATGTTGAAAGGTTATCAATATTTCAACTTTGCCCCTTTATTTGACACAGTTCTTGAATTTCCATCATGCCTTAAGAGCGCAAGATCATATTCCAGTTTGTAATCACAGACTAGACAGTGGAAAGAACATGCCTATATACAGTTGCAGTGAGGGCAAAATATCTGTCATAGGAATATCTCATATGCAAGGCAAATGCATTTAATTTTAAGTTCATCTTTACAGTACATTTATTTTTAGAGTATGTGCCAATGTTTCTAATACTGTTTTATGTTTTGTATTGGTTTATCATTAATCTATAAAGCCCTGTAGTGAATGATGCTTTATAAGCTATGACAGAAGTTTTGGTAAAATGATTATTTCCTGCATCCTTTCAGAGGAACATGCCAGAGGAGAGTGGAACCCTTTAAACCACAGAATATATTCATATTTGATGCTGTAACAGCAACAGAAATATAATGGTAAGTCATATAATATTTTACATTTGCTGGAACATCTCACAGAATGCTGGCAATACACAAGGCTGCCCAGAGTCTATGGGTAGAAGAAAGAAGTTGTGGAACTGATATGAAAAAAATAACAAGGATGCAAAAAAATACCCAAAAAATCAAACAGCTTTATGAGACAAATGTGAAAGACAGAACTCAATGGTGATGAGATAGTTCAATTCTTCGACTCTTTTGGTTCTAAATTAGAAGAGGGAGAGACAGAATCTAACCAGACATCTAAACCTCAACAGCTGCTGTAGTATTTGGCTACATAAAGTACTGAACCAGGAAATGCTCTCCCAGCTCTCTGAGCAGGAACTACTTAATTTTCACATTAAAGTTTAAAGACTTAAGTTATTTCTTGACCTACAAATGAGATTTGTATTTAAAACCCAGTGTTGGAAGTTCAATTTTTCAGTACCTTTTCCACTTGATGAGCATTTCCTGCCTGTTTTCTGTAAAACTCCCATGGGAGTGAAGAGAGGCCTTTGTTGCTTTCCACTAATGAATCTAAATTATTGATTAGTCAGTCTAATTTGTGGAAACTGCTATTGGTTAGTGCTGTCTTAGAAGTGCCTTAGATTGGGCAAAAAGAAATACAAGTAATTTCACAAAGATCTTCAGTGAGGGATAGCATTAACACAGATAAGAGAAATAGCATATTCAGCCAGTGTTCTTTTATGTGCCCACACTATACAAAACTCACACATTCTCCTTCATACTTCTCTAGAATTTTCTTTATTTTAGTAAACATTACTTGAAGGTTGATTTGGGGAACACTAGAGTAGAATTAACTGTTATGAGCAGACATTTTTGGTGCTCACTGCTTGAAGCAGTGTTTACAACTGGAATCTGGAAAACAGGTCCATAACTTTCTAAGTCTCTAAGCAACCTGGTTATATAAAGAATGAAAAAGGACAAAAAGAAAGAAAAAAGGTGCAGTCAGTTCCCATGACAAGTCACGAAATACCTGTCATGCACTGCATGATCTGAAACACTGAGACTGTAAATCAGTGACTCCAGTGTAGTAGTGTTTGAGTCTTGCCTGATAAACAAAGTTTTGTACATTCCACTGCACAAATCAATGAATATAACAAGTATCAGAATAGCTAAACATCATGGAAGCATCCATTTGGACTGGAAATGGGATGAAAAAGAACAGTATCTTAGAGTAAAAAAATGGAGATGGGTGTAACAAAAGGGAAATAGAGGAACTAGAGCTCTTAGATGTCAGACATTTAGCTAGAAGAATAGAGAAGATAATCTGTGTCATGTGAATATGGGAAAATTAAATTTTTCACTCATCCCATTTCTGAAAGAAAATAATTTAGAGGACAGCTAAAAAACTGATTCTATGAACTTTAGTGTAATTTTTCTCACGACTGTAATTTTAAAATTTGAGATGCTGTCACCAAGATTTTTTTCCATTAATCTTTGAGAACTTGTCTCATTCAAACTGCAGAGAGAATGACTGGTAGCAGTATGACTTTTATAGCCTCACTGTCACAGCACAGAAAAGATAAAAGCACTAACAAGATGCACAACAGACCAAAAGATCCCCCAGGGAATGTAGCACAGCTCCTGCAGCTGCAGGGAGTGGATCTGGATAATCCCTGGGAGCTGCAAATACCCTCTTAGGGGAGGTTTTCTGCAGGAGAAGCCTAATCTCAATCCATACATGGGAAAAAATAATGCTAAACCTAGTAACGGTTTAGCACTTCCTCTCCATGTCATTTTATTCAGAGGTACAAAGACAAACCTTCAAATTGTTTAGAATAACTGGTTTAACAAGGAAAATAAATCCCCTGACACTCAGGCCTCTTGTACCTTCTCCTGCACAGCAAGAGCACCTGCAATGTATTGCTTTGAACTCTGTTTAACTCTGCAAGCCACAATTCTAGTTATAAACAGCTGTAAAAAAATTAAGATTTCTTTCAAGAATGCATTCTCTGCTGAAGTGGCAATGACAGATGTCTCTTGGAAACAATGTGTGGGAATTTCAACTGAGAAGGTTGATTTTGAAAGCATTTGTCAATTAGAAAAACTCTTTTTCAACCAGGAGATGAAAAAAAGAAATGCTTATCATCATGTGACTTAACCAAAATGTCTTGACATGAAGAAGAACCGTTTTTCATTACATGACAGGAACATTTAATATTCCCTAGCTACATATTTAAATAAATTTTTAAAAAATCCAAAAAACAGCACAACAAAAACCCAACAGCAAAACAACCACCAGAAACAAATGAATGATCAATGGCATGTTGTGCATAGTAACATTCCATGTACTGTGTTTTGGAAATGGGACAAGAGTAAGTGCTCAGAACATTATCACAGATAGTGAATAGAACAAAACCTTGGTTTGGTTAGTGGACAAGGAAGAGAATAAATACTCTCAAACATCACAGTGAATGAAAAATTTGAGGTAACAGCAGAAGAAACAGTAGTGTCTTACTGACATAAACAGAGGAATTTAAGAAATAAGCCCCTGATGTCCAAGAGATTTTATACAAATGGAAAAAATTCCCCACCAGCAAGATCCTCTGGATTACCATGGATAAGGAAAATTGGTGGGGAGAAGGAACCTGACAGTTAATAAATCATCACAAATACAGAAACAAAAATAATACAGAAGCTCTTAGGGAAGCATAGTATTTCTTACAAAGTAGGACTTTTAATCAAGTCTCTTGTAATTTTTAGAGTTTGTAGCCCTGTTAGTATATTTTTTTAGCTCTGTCTTCTCAGTTTACCCCAACTTTCCTAAATTATCAAGATCTACTTTATAATCCACTTTATGAATACCGAGTTTTTACATCCTGCTCCTCCTTTTATGTGGTTATTTCAGACGCCAGTGCTTTACTAATGAAGGTGCAGCTTTCCAGTTGTTCCAGTTTGATGGAATACTGCTGCTGCTTATAAACACTGCTGTGAAACCTCCAGGTCCTTGTGCCCCCTGCCTGTCCCTCTGTGCTCACAGATATCTTCCAGCACCCATGGGGACACGTGCAGGCAGGAGATAGAGGGGATGGGGAGCTTGGTGCATTGCTGCTCACTACAACTTTGCTGATTAAGGGTGCAAACACTCAAAGCTGAACCAAGTTAAGCAAAGGAACAATTAACAGAGAAAGGTTTCATAGAGATATTACTGAAGAGTTTCCATTGATACTGACCTAGGCATTTGTCAGGGTAAACTCATTTTATGCTCCTGGACAGAGATTACTGTTCAAACCCACCTGCCAAAAGCCTTAGCTCTTTCTGTATGTTCTCAGTATAAAGTCAGTGAATGTTCAGAGTACTCTCTGCAGTCTCAGCCTTGCTCTGAAGCACCATGTGTTTTGTTTCTTTGCTGCAGCCTCTCAGCATTGCCAGGCAATGCCCAAATTGCCCTGGGTCCTCTAGACAGCCAGTATCCTCTGGTATAATTAAATCCAAATAACCATTTTTCACAGCTCTTTGGAATAACATCTTCATGTTAAATGATCTATCGTTATGCTTGAAAACTGGAAGTTATCTTGAAGCATAAAGTTATTCCTTGCAGGTTTCAAAAACTAGCTAGTAAGAGTCAGATAACTTAGCAGTGTGCACTGTCACTAGCAACAAGTCCTTCCTGCAATAAGGGGGAGTTTTTCTCTAAAAATCTTTGAAGCTTATTCCAAATTTTATCTAACTTTGTTATTTTTGTTATTATCATTTGATCCTTGATGGTTTTGGTTACTATGAAGTGGAGTATAGTATTCCAAGAAAAAAAAATTCATTTTTAAAGAGCCTACTTTTATATATGATATCAACCAAATTCATCCTGATCCATGATGATGTCCTAAACACTTGATCTTACAGCTGAGCTTACAGTGGGCAGTTGAAAAAAACAATTAGGAACTAATTGGTTGGAAAGGAAAATTTCAAAGAAATAAATATTAAATAAATGACCTAATTCTGAAACCTGAGAATAATCAACAGTTTGCTACTGGTCTAGATTTCCATGAACTTCAGGAGTCTGCTTGGTCATGCAGCACAGAGCCTGAATCAAGGAAATCCTCACCAACCTCACTGTGACATTGTGCTTGCAGTCACAGGACACTGTCAGAGCAGATTCCCAGCAGCTGGGAAAAATGTGCAATGCTGTGGGTCTTGAAGTGAAACTGGATGGGTGTGGGCATCTAAGTTCCTTCTGAAGTAATCAGAGCAGCAGTAGAAGCACTAATGAATTGCCATGGGGGATCTGCTCAGTATCCATATGAATGTCATCCTTTTTTTCCTTCTCCAATTGTTGTCTCATTGCCTGACGGCCACAGGTTGTTGAAAACTGCCTGACTGAAAACATGCTGAAATAGCATCATATGATATTTGAGATAGAAATTAAATATTTAACATATATTTTTACTGCAAAAGAAACATGAAAGAAAACTGAACTGTGCTCTGATAATATAAACAGAAAATGACAGGGGAATCATTCAAATCTAAACCATCATCTCCTGGTAATGAAAACCTAATCAAATTATAAAAGTAGCTCTCACAAGCTCATTGCCACAGTCCTTGCTCAATCAGAAAGTCTGTGTAATGGAATAGGAAACCTTCAGACATACTTTTAGATTAGGCAACTGTGTTTTTCCTGATGGACTATAAAAATAAATCTATAAACATTTCCAGTTCCCATCACTTGAAATGAAAGAGAATAATTTCCATTAACATTCAACTAGCTCAATTAATGAAGCCATTTTCTCTCTGAACTCTTTTCCTTCTTGAACATTCTCTGATGTTGGACTGATTTTCACAAATTATTTTGTTCTGATGTCATCCAAAATAATGATATTTTTGCCAGTAACTTAGAGGATAAAGCTGTGCCTCCTAATGCTACTGAAATAACCACTTAGACAAATGCTTGCCCTCTGGTGGTGGGAATGCTTCCCTTGATAAATCCTCTTCTGATATGACTAATTCTGTGACACTTCCTTAGTTTCCACAGTATTTTCTTAATTTTGCAGAACTGCCTCTGTGGAGGAGATACTCCACAAGAACAGGTCTCAGGAGGCTATCTTTGAACTCCAGTTACTCTGGACTTCCATCGTTTGGGTCTGATGTGGGCACTGGTGCTCCACCCGTGTCTTCCCCTCAGCCTTTGGGGAAAGCACAGATTTTTCATTCCACTTGGCTTTGTTTGACCTGGCAATATCCCCTGCATTACCTCAGAGATATTTATCCCAGATCAGGATATGTCCCCACAAATCCACTCTCTCCACATGGCAGTGGGGCTGTCCTCACTCCCTGCCACGTGGCATCATTCTCCAGAAATGGTCAAATAAACGAGAGCAGAACATTTTAAAACTTCCAAACCTCACAACTTCAGAAACCCATCTCCTGTACCAGTCCCAATTATTTAATTTCTTCTTTCTCTAAGGTTGAAAATTTGCCAGGGACATTTTTCCTCCCCACCCAAGTGCATGGTACAGCCTTCAAAAAGCCACACATACACTGGCATTGATGAACTGAAGATTTGATTAATACTTGGCTAAATGTGTGGGAATCATGAATCTATGGAACCTCTTGCCAGGAGCAAAGGACTGCAGCTCACCATTGTCTACTGAAACAACTTGCATTAAACAGTGTTAAGTTTCCTTGAAGGTGGATATCAAAACATTGTTTCAGAACTGTTTTTTGCAAGTTGCATATTTTTTAGTATTCAGAAATGCTACATAAACATTGGCCATGTAATTTAAATTACTATTGGAAATAACATTTTTAATAGAAACATCTACCTACTGATGCAATTCATTTTGGTTTCCTATATAAAATAACAAAATTAGCTGCTTTAAACCAAAATGGTGCCTTCAGGACAAAGAATGCTGAACTACAAAGGTCAGGTAACAACTAATCTAAAAAAGTTACTCAAGTTAGAAAAACAAATGTTGCTCTGACTTTTATAAGCATCCCAGACTAAGAGAAAACACAGGACTGCAGAGCTATTGAGATGCCCCTTAAAGGGGAGCTCTCAAGCACATTCAAAACTTAATGAAATTTTAATCTCATTGGAATGAAATGCAAAATTCCTCCAACGTCAATCAATAAAATCAAGATTTCTTCTGATAAAGAACATTGGTATAAGAATAAATGAGCACAACTGTCAGTTAAACTGTTCCAGAGGTAAAGAATAAATTTTAATTTCCCTATCAGAAAAGTGAGGTTCTGTAATTGTCCCCAACTGCAGCAACAGGAGCAAAAGATTTAACGTGTCCAAAATTAACATGTTTGATTACAAACCTGTAAGTTCAAGAGCACAGTCCCCAGCACAGCTGCCACAGACTGGCAGAAACATTACACTTATTACACAGAAATAGAAAGGGATGATGATGTTTGCCTTCTCCCTAGAGCTACCCTTTTCCCAAAGAAGAGCAGCCCAGTTTTTATGTGCACCACAAAGAGCTGCATTGCAGTGTGCCTGTGATTTGGGAATCACCAAGGGCCTTCAATAATGCTCTGATTCTGTCACACAGAGCAGCTGTTCCCACTCTGCAGCCTCTAGCTACAGCAGGGGCTATTTACTGACCAACTGGTGACCACTGGATCCTTAGTTTCTTAGGAAAGCTGAAATGGGAAAAATGCAAAACTAGTGCCATTTCATCTGGGGAATTGATTTGGAAAGATAAAACCAATCTGCCCTCATTGAGAAGTGTTTGCTTCTCAACACTAAATGCATCTTTCAATATTAAACTTCAAAGCTCTGATGTAAGATCACCCAAATAGTTCAGAGCCTCTTTTAACTTACCACAGCACTCATTAAAGTTAAGGACAAGGAAAAGTAGGGCTCTTCTTATGTTCCTGTACTGCATCATCCCCTCCCTCTGCCCTGCAAAACACAATGACAACACCTCTTTTGATGCTTTGAATTCTTCATGGCTTTGTATAGCAGCATAACACCAGAGCACTTCATTTAAATTTTTGATTTATCATAAAACCCAAGGGATTGTTATAAGAAATAAAAAATAAATGTCATAAACCAGTAAAAGCTTTGAGTTTTCACCAGCAGTTTCAAACTCTGAATTAACACGGAGATAACTGTGAAATGATTGTGTTTTTATCTCCTGCCTTTAAGTCACAGCAACAATTAACACAGGAATTATTCCTGGACTTTTATTCCTGTTTTCTGTTAAGAGAAAATTGCAGCAAAACATCTGGCTATTGTAACCAGAAGCTGCAGTTGAAAGCAAGGACATAGGACTGGTGTTCAGTCACAACATTGAACTGCTGAGACACAGGAGCAAAGGCACCAACTGAAAACAGGAGCAACAGTGCATGAAAGCATATGAAGTTTTTCTCCAGTTACTGAGCTGGTACCAATAGAATAGAACTTTTCTTACTTTTCTCAAAATAAAATTACTTTTACAACACTTTTAAAAAAAAGGACAAAGGATGTAGATGACAGAAACAGATTGATCCCAGACCATTCACACACTGGATTTATCTAACATTTGGAAAAAAAGCAAGTCTAGGTTACTAGTGTTTCCTACTGTTTAGTGAGTTTAAAAATGTAGGTTTTGTAACAATAATTGAATTTGTCAATGGGTTGCAAGAATAAACTGTCCTGATTCCTTTCTGTCAGTCATTATTGACACTGCTCAATGTATTGACTCTCTGAAAGATATATAAAATGTGACTGTGAAAGGCACTGAGAGACATAAATGCACTTGTACTCAGCACCAATGCAAGCAGCTCACAAAGCACTTTTCAGACAAAACTGCCATGGAATTTCATGAACAATGTTTCTGAGCTGCCATTTTCACCACACTTTGTAGCTAATCATTCCTGTAGGTCTGACAAATCTTTCAACTGTGCCATGGTTGATGGCTACTGCTTCAAAAAACAAGGAAAAAGGTTAGTAATCTGTGGTATGTAAATGATCCCAATAGTACAGCTGTAAATCCTGAAATATATGTTGAATGTCAGAAATTAAAGCACAGATACCACATAAAATGCTTTTCTGATCTTTAGAAACTTGAAAATAGGACCTATTTTCTTATAAAAACTCATTTTTCAGTCACACCTCTATAAAAACTCAGTCCTTTCTTTCCATGTCCCCTAATTGTCTTTTCATTTGATATCAATACATTCCATATATGTGCCACACAGTAAATTGATTTATGTTGCATCACTCAGCTTTTAAAAACACAGTATTCAGAATTCACTTCTCCTAGGACTTATGCCCACATTCCAAACTATAAAGCCAAAGGAAGCAGATCTTAATTATTTCTAAAGGTAAACTAACTGAAATTTGCTTCTCCATCTCAAAACACATAATTATGTATATAAAAGCAGTAGGTAACTTTGGCAGTAAAAAACCCACCTTCACTATTGTCCTTTTAAAATAGGTAAAGAGCAATAACCTCATCTGGAAACTAAAATTAGCATGAGTAATTTTACCATCTTTTCACATTTTACTCTTATTCCCCTGGAATATAGTGACCTTATTGGCTTTGCTTATGTAAGTGGTAATAGATTGCCTAGCTGGAATTTTTCATTTAACAGAAGCAATTTTATGCATGTTTTATGCTGGGCAGATCCCTCTGCCCTCCTTTTTGTATCCCAGCTCTCACTGATGTGACCTCTCAGCCAGAGGCAGCAGCAAGGTCTCGCTGCTCTCCAGCCACATCAGCGTTTGGCACTGGGGAGATGCAGGGCACTGAGTGCTGGAGACACTCAGGAGTCACACACAGACTCCTCCTGCCTGAGAACACCACTAAAACTCCTTCCACTGGCTCAGCACTCACTGTCACAGCACAGACCTGCCCAGCAGCTGCAGCCAGGACCTTTGGCTGCCAGGTGTCCTTCCCTAAATCCATCTTGAGGGTAACATCGTTGTGTTGCAATGGGCAGCACTATCAAACTTGGATGAATGGCCACTGGCCTGATTCTTCCCCTCCTGTCAGTGAAGGCACATTCATTTACCTGATGTCTTCCTTTACAATCAGTGCTCATAATGGGATAAAGCCCTTCCTGAACAACTGTCCTACATCCAGCTTCTTCCTTGCAGGGCTCAGACAGATTTCTAGTAGACTCTCACTCATTTTTTAAGAAAATTATTCCAAAAGAGCTTCAGTTCTCACACATCTGTTGCCCTCTAGTAGACATGCTGAGTTTCTATGACATTTAACAGAAATACCATCAGGTACCCGAGTTATTCCTAAATGTCTTTCCATTAACTTGGAGTCACACTGAAACAGCTACAGATGCTGCAAACAAAACAAACACCAATTTCACTGAACCCAACACTTCAGTCATGGGACTGCTTAAATGAAAGTACATGGACTAAACTGGAAAAGTACCAAAAAGAGAAAAAAAGCTTATCTTACAGCCTATCATGAAATCATGTTCTCCAATTTCTTTACATTCAGACAAAAACCATCCTTATTTTCACTTATTTCTCACTTTGAAATAGAGGTATTTTTACCAATTTTAAAAATCTTTCAGAGCGTGCTCCAACAATAGAAACCAATGTGCATGGCAAATAAAATTTGGATGAAAGCAGAGACCTCAGAAGTTTGAATCCCCAACAGTGTCAGGATCATCATCACACCTGATGTTTTCACAAGGTGAAGGAGACATCAGTCCAGATGCAATCCAAAGGCTGATGTTACATATGTTAATTCAATTCAGCTTATTAACAATCCTCTCAAAACAATCTCCAAGTAAGCACTCATGAAAGCTGTTCCTGTACATTGAGCCTTTGTCACACATTACTAAACATCACTAAAAACTGTCTCCTGTGAAAAACTTCTCAGCCAAAAGGCAAAAATTCAGATTTAGGGCATTTCTGTTACATTTAGGAAAATGAACAAACATTAAACATTGTGCAAAAGGAAAAGGCTTTATTTAATACCACATATGATTCGTAAGTTTCAAGCAATGAAGACCAGAAAAACAAATATGTATTTTGCTTTTCCAAATACACCTACATTCAGCATGGAAGCCATTGCTTTTTAAGATACACCAGAAATGTCTTTTAGCATCTAGTTACTGCTGATTGCCTTTTCAGCTGCCAATCCTTGTTTGGGTTTCGAGTAATCCCAAGGTCTCCTGTTCTCTGTGTATCCGTAGAGCTTCCGCAGTGCCACGCGTGCAGCCTCCTCCTCTGCAGCCAGCAGTGTTTCACCAGGGCCTTCAGCTAAAATCTTCTTATCACTTGGGGAGAAAAACCAAAGTTACAACCATTTCCATCATGAAACCATGAGCACTGCCGTGTTTGGTGAATAAAACACTGGGTTTTCTCCAATGACTGTGAACACTGATTTCTATGTACACACAACGGAAACATTTCTGTTTCTGTAGGTCTTTTCTGCAAAGTAAGTAATTGTATATACAGGAATGGAAACTCAGATCAGAAATGTGTCCATTTCCTGGAAGAACATCACTCTGTTAATTTAGCTTCTTAATACAGCACTGATTCTTTACAGTATTCAATTTGTCAGCCCTGATAAAAATATGCAAATCTGTTGCTCTGGTTAGCTTAAACAGGAATTGAAGTGCTTTTGTCTTTTCTCCTCCCCTAGTAAGCATTTCAAACTGCTTCAAAAGGACTGATAGAGAAGCTCTCTCTGTTAGGAACTATGTGCTCATGTCTGTTTAACAAACACCTGTGGGCAATAAATAGGAGGAGTTCATGAAGGGACACCAGTGATTCCAAAAGAGAAACAATCAAAGTTCCTTTCTTTTTTATAAGATACATCTTAGAAGGTACAGAAACCAAAGCAGAGTAAAGCAGAACAAGTTAAGGCAGCCTTCCCATGTGTTCATCTGCAGCTCCTTTAGGAAAGCAGCAGTGATTGGATTCTGTCCTGCCCCACAGGAGGATGTCACTCCTGGGCTGGGGACTGGGACAAGCACTGACCACACACCACAGATGCACCAGGGACAACTGGCACTCCCTAAATTGTGCCTGGACACAGACACTGCTATGGCCCAGTTTACAGTGCTGCTGATTTTGGAACTTAAAAAGCTTCTCTGGAACTTAAAATGAGTCTCTCTTCCATTCCACCTCCCTTGATGTCTCTTTATGCTTGCCTAAGCCCTGGATACAGCTGTGGTCCCTCCAAAGCCATGCAGTTATGCTGTTCCCAAAGTTCCTGTGTCAGGTCCCTGAGCATACACCCTGACTCTTTAGGTCCCATTTAGCCTCTGGAGCCCTTAATCAGAACCTGTTTATCTATCACCACAGCGAGCCATGGCCAGTGCTTAAATGGCTCGTTTTATGTGGAAGTTACTATCAGGTTTCTTTTCTGGAACAACTCGACCAAAAAGCTCAAGTAAAAAAGTAAAAGACCATCTTCCCTCCTTCCCACTCCTCCAATTAAACCCATTTAACTTTAAATTAATATTGCACTCACCAGTACAACCCAACAAAGTAGACTGGCAGAACTGTGCTGACTCCCAGCTGCCTGGTAATTCTTGGTTCTGGAGCAGAGATATTCCTCTTGGTCAGTTCTTCCAGCAGTAAGCCCATAGGATTTACAACTTCCCAGATCTCAAACAGATCTTTTCCAATCAGCTGGGGAATAAAAAAGTCCTAAAGAAGAATATTTAGAAGATACAGTTAATGGCTTGAGATTCTGGTGTCTCCTAATGAAAATACAGTATGAAGAGACAATAACTGACACTGAATTGCTGAAATGAGTGATAAAGCAGCCTCAGTGCCCCAGCCCAGTGCTCAGAGTCTCTGATGGTGCTTTAGCCACTGACAGACTTGTGCCCGGGGCAAAATCAGCCCCAGAGAAGGGACAGCTCCAGCCTGAGGGACAGCTGTGACAGCAGAGGAACTGTGACCATACAAGGGAATGTGCAACCCCACAGGTCGTTCACCTGTTTGCATTATTCTCTTGTCTGTAAAGAGCTCCTTGCTCTTACAGACACCTCTCAATGGTCTTGCATAAGGAAGAACATTTTAACAAACATTTCTCCATTGCAAAAGTAAAAATAAGTGAAAAGGACTGAAACAAAAATAGCTGCTAAAACTATACCACACTGAATTTCAATCAAACATTTTTTATGAAATATCTCCAAGGGCTTGCACTCCTACATGCAAAACCATGAATTCATCCCTGTCTATACAGAATGGATTTTTTTAAATTGAAGATATATGAAATCTCACATGGAATAAATTCATTATTTGATAATACAGTGCATGGAATATAATGCAACTTTCAGCAAATATTAATATCATCATCATAAACCAGAAGTGTATGATTTTATGTAGTTGATCAGCCTTGTAAGTGAAAAAAAAACAAAAACCAACAAAAAACCAAAAACCCTACCAAAATCCCAAGCCCCAAAACTCCAGCTAAGCATCACCATCAGATTTCACTGTTAAATTGTCTTGTAACAGATATTGATATAACTTCTGCCAGCCTCCCTGGATCTCTCCCCATCCAGGTACAAACCAGCATTTATTCAATGAACCTACCCTGACAAAGATCCCGGTTCTCTCGGGCCCGCTGCTTTCCAGCAGGGCTCCTATCACGGCGAGGAACGTCCTCTGCAGCACGTCTGGCGGGGCAGGAAAATCCCTGCAAAGTGTCAGGTCCTGTATGGACAGGTTTTGAGCCACGTAAGAGACAAGTTCCTGACCGGTAAGGAAATTAACCAGTGCTTCTATGCCCTTTGCAGGCAGCTCTGGGTAGGCGCCTTCGAAGCACTGCTCCAGGTAAGCGCGGGCGAAGCGCAGCCCTCGCTCCGCAAGTCCGCTGTTGTCCTGGAGCTGAAGTGCGACCGCCTCCTCGTCCAGCCCCAGCTGCCGGCGCCTCGCCTCTTCGCTTTCGATGTAGCAGGGGTTAACAAAGGCAGTCTTGAGAAGGTCCAGGGAGAAGTTTTCCTGCACGCGGTGGCTGAAGGCCTGGATCTCCGCGTGGTAATCCCAGTTGGGCTTCTCGGACCTGCGGGCGCGGAAAGGGAACCAGCTCAGGAACGGAACGCGTTACCCGCCCGCGCCTTTCGAAAGGGCACGAGAAATGAAATTGAGCTTGAATACCAAACCCGGTATTTAAATCGCTGAGGTCAGACACTGCCGGTTCCGCGTCCCCGTCTGCCTGCCCCTTTCAACCCGCGCTATGCCAGCCTGCGGAGCTCAACCATTCTGCTCCAAAGCGTGAGCAGACGGAGCCCAAACGTTCTGATTTCCCTCCTTTTTGGAGCCGGCGCACCCCTTCTCCGAGCCCCGCCCGCCCCTCGCTCCGCTCACCGCCGCTGCGGAGGCGTCTGCAGCCGCTGCAGCTCCAGGTACGCCCGGAGCCACCGCTTCTTTTCGGGGGGCGGCCCGGTGCTGAGCCCGCTGCCGAGCCCGGTGCCGAGCCCGCTG